>JAHWFP010089112.1:0-19840 GCA_023313725.1 Lithobius niger
ATAGCCTAATAACATTCAGAGAATTTCAACATTTTTCGGGAAGTCGTTTTCCTCTATAAAAATTAACTGATTGTTATTTTACTTTTTATTTCTAAAACCTTCACTTTATTTCATTTAAAACTTCATGTCCTTTTTATTTCATTTCTGATAATGCAAAAACTCCTTAGGCCTAAGTAATATGGGTCGTTATACGTGTTAAGTACGTTAATTTTCTAGTTTTGTTCACCTACTCTTTACCTGTCCCAGTTACTGCAGCGTAATTTTTGATTTAGAAAAGCTACGCGATTTAGTTATTGCTATGTGAGTGAAATTTGGAAAAAAAAAAATATTAGCCCTGTACTGCTTCTTCTTTTGAATGAAAAAAAAACTTCAGGGAAAAATATCATTATTGTTCTGGAAATATCGGGGAATTTCATCATGAAGTTTTGAACGCCACTATGAAACCATGTATTTTATTTTTCTTAAAAGTCTTCTTACTTTTCATTTGAAAATATCATTTGTAATTGTTTAATAGTTTGATCATTGTTTGTAACGGACCGTTGGGGAAAGGAGAAGGTATAATCTCATTTTACAACTTAAATGTTTTAAATGTCGATTAATTTTCTCATCCACTAGTTACATTCCGGAGCTGATAAAAACATGTCGCGCAAGTGCTTGGTATTTTTTTAGCTTTGGAATATAACTCGTGGTTGCAAAAAATTATCGATAAGTTGAAAACTACCCTGTTGTGACATTATTACTGAAAAACACTATAAAGTCCGACAAATCAGATAAAAACCCTACAAAATAAAACAAAACCCGAAAAGAGCACGGCATTGTGGGCTGGGTTATTCAGAAAAAAACCGGTTTTTTCCAGATCCTGTTTAGCCAGGTTAAAAGCTACCGTATTAACCAGAATTAATGAGGATTTGTACCCCCTTACGAAGGGAAGCTCGTTAGCGATCATTGTTAAGTGCCGCATTGTGGTACAATCTCATTACGAATGCCTGCTAATAAAAGTTGTAAGGCTCTTGACCATTTCCGGTTTTCTGTCTGCCGTATGTAGCTCTTACCGACGTAAACTTACTACTAATTGTCAGGTGGCACACCACACGCTTGGTATATAAATACTGTTAATACACAATTACTAACGTATAGCTAGAATTATAGGTGAACTATTAAGTATGGGACGGCCATTGGTCAACTCGAAATGTGTTTACGTCATCTAAATGAAATATTAGATCCCGTTTTATCGGACTTGGAATTAGATTTTAGATGCAGAAAAGCAGTCCTAATTTTTCGTGGAGTATTGTTTTTCATGCAATTCGACCCAGAAAAATTTCTGGTCGTGCACATTTTGGGGCCCCAGTACAACCAGGTCATGTGTAAACTTTTTTTGTGGGAGGGGGAGGTTGTTAACACTAAATCAGAAAACTGAACCTCATCAGAAAACAGGAGAGAGAAAAAACGGGTTCCAGTCGGAAATTTCAGACTTAGTCCCCCCACCCCTAACATTTGTCTTCGATACTCCTCTTGTGCAACTTCCCGGGGGGGGGGGGGGGGGCAATTCGCGTAACTTTATTTCAGTCACTTCTGCCAAAAATTGGTATTAACGTACACGATCTGAAGCAATAGGAAATGAATACAATATTGTGTGCGCGGTTTATCTCGAGTCCTGCAGGTATTTTATGAGCGGCTACGTTTTCCTGGAGGGGGCGGCATTAATCGACGGCCGCCATTGTTTTTGTAACCATCTCGGATATCAACAAGGCACTCTGCTACCAAAAACATACAATTGATTATCTGTGTCGTTCTGGGGCGAACTCGAGGTAGGCCACAGACACTATAAATGAGTATAACGCCATATTAATATCACACATATGTAATGAACACTACGAATAATAGAGATTTTCATTTGTACAAATTAAATTCGGTACGTTACATTGAAGATCAAGAATCGCACTGTCAATAAATTTCTTAAACAAAATGGCATATTTCAAGAAAAAATTCTAATTAAACATAATGGCATACCCTTGAAAATATTTTTTTTATAAAAATGTATTTTCTAACTGCTTAACCATCTACTTAGTGTTACAAAATGCTAAAAATTTCATGGCACAGTAAAATCGTATAGAATTATAAGTGGTTAATTAATTTAATTTGAATGGTATACAATTAGGTGGGTGTGAAGGCACAAGTTTAATATGTTCATCGAAGCGATTTTTGAAGATTTTAATGGCCGAGGGCCATTACAACCAACGTGGGTAAACTGGATTTGAGAAATAAAATATGTCGTGACCATTTATGCATATGGTACTAAAATTCAAGCTTAAATGGATGTTCATGTATTGTGCTGTAGTTTGCAGATGCAGGTTTTTTTTTTAAAGGGGTCCTCCATAATTCAATTCTAAGATTTTAGACGTAGTAATAAACTAATAATGTTACCACGAGAGTTCTGCCACTACAGTGGTGGTGGCATTTTTTTTGTATTTCAGCTGGTGTAGTTCAAGTAAGCTGCTATAGTTGAAAGATAATCCACGTGACTTCACCCCCTCTCCCATCCCAAAAAATGAAAAACCGGAAGTGCCTGGCGTAAATGACCTTAAATGAGATAAGTGCAACTATGTCCTTACTTCAAGGCTAAAACAGGTTTACACATTAAAAAAAAAAATGTAAGTGGATGTGGCTTCAGTACAATGAGTTGTAAAACCCGTCCTTGCTATTGAGGTCGAGTCGGGAGTATTTATTTATTGGCTATCATGGAATTGTATTTGTTCATGGCGGTTGGTGAAAGGCACTTACTTAAGTGTCTTTAATTTAATAACCATGTGTCTGGCTGACTGTTGACTTTGTCAGACCGTCTGGTATTGTCTGGTACGGATGGCTTGAGCTATGGTTACGCAACAGTAACCTGAGCTCTAAAACAACTTTGGAAGGTTTCAAGTGACTTCAAAACCCTCCGTAACGAAATATTTGTCGGTCGGGAGAATAATTTGGATTTTACGTCCTTTTCAACCGCTGAAGTTATCTTGGAAATAGCGAGGGACAATTTGGCCGAGGGGGCAGGCCTGCACATTTCATCCCATAGGGAAATTTAACTTTCCGTTGGTTTAAATTTTTTTACGTGATTGCGCCATCTAGGGGAAACAATCTAAAGATGTTTCCATTTATAACAGTAAGACAATTTGTAAGGGAAGGATCATAAACAGACACTTAAATACAACTAACCGTAGAAGGGAATCTTAAGAAAAATTACTTAAAACTAAAGCATTAAATTACCATTCCAAAGATCCTATGCCTTGTTTATTCGTACGTTTTAAGCTGTACAAATTGAAAATCGGTTCATTGGTTCGATATCCAGCTGAGAGCAAAATTTCACCAACAACAGCAAGCATATTGTAGTTACATTAAAATAACGTTCAAAATGCCGTGGGCCTTGTTCATGGCTTAATTTTCTAGCTATAAAACTTGAAAATCGGTTCATATTGGCTCGACCTCCAAGTGAGGGGAAAGAGTCACAACAACAACAAAAAGAAATCGCCATGCTGCGGAGAACAAAACAGTTCTATAGTTGTCATTGAAATTTTTAATGCAGTGCAATAGTTATAACGCGATCTCAAATACCGAATTTCGTTGGTCGACGGCAATTCAGGGGGGGCCCGCCCCGCCCACGGGGCGATTCCCCCCTCTGTGATATTTTGAAAGCTTATTCGGCAAATTTGCCAAGTCACTTTTTCCATAGCTGAAAAATTATTTACCGTCAGATGGTTGCATTTTGAGGTCAAAGACACAGCTTTCATCTTAACTAATTTATACTTCTACTGTTTCTCCTTTAAATCACTAAAGTAACCAGGTAACAAATGAAGAAATACGAAAACCAGTAAAGATAAACAGTAAGAATTACTAACTCCATATTTTGCTTAAAATTCCCAACATTTCTAACAAAGTATCAGTGTTTAAAAAATTAAGTATCTAGTATGAAAGACTGAAGGATTTACATTACAACATTTTTTTATGCGTGTAATGCAGTCAGCAAAACTGGTTTTATAAAAATTTGTCCAACGGCACTTTACAAGGCCAGAAAATGCCGGAAAATAGCAAAATTGCATCAGCTTCCGGGGCTCTTATTCGGTTCTCCCTCCACACCATTCGGCAAAATGCCTAGTGTTGCCCCCTCAGTACAAAATCCTAGTTACGCCACTGCCTTGATCGGTTATGTGATGTGTCATGTGCCACTTGGACACAACCTATTTCCACGTAAAGGCCCCTTATTCCAAATATTGATAAAAGAGTGTACATACTCTATAGCAAAGCCAAAGTGACGACACTGCTCTCGCTATTGCATCAGCCGCGCTTCTCCCCTTCTTTGTTATACCCCCTGCGCCCGACCCCGTTCCCCTACCATAGCCTTGGGGGGGGGGGGGGGGGAACTCGGGTAATGAGTCACACCACGCCTTCCTTGTTCCACCACATTTCCTATAAACGCGAATATAGTGCGGAATGGTCAATAAATATGAATGATTTGGAATAATCGAAGTATGTTGAAGTTAGAAAATGAAATTAAAAACTAATTAATGAAACTTGCCGTATCGTCTGCTTCTCTCACTCTATCAGCGTCGATCCATGCTTCATGTTCATGTAGAGCAGTAGCAATAACGCATTAGCATCTGGCGCCGGCCACTGAGCTAGCTACAATGGACACCGGGTAGAAATGGAGGTAAAAAATCAATGGAGTCTTTAGTCAACCCGATGGTGTGAGAGCAGATTTCTTAGGCCTAAAAACGTGACGTCCAATCCTGGACGTCTGCTAAACATGTATTAAAGGTACATTCCTCCCAATGCCATTTTTCTCGATCCTCCATATCAAGTACGGCCCCCAGAGTTCTTAGTCAATCCCTGTAAAATGTGTTGTCTAGGAGATTTTCTGTTGAATATTGGAATATTGGGAACTAATTTATAGTTGTATTGTATGATCTTTTTGCACGCTTACAATAACCATGACATTTCATGTGTGTGTGTGTATACTAGATTTTAATCGTTTGCTAATAATGACCATGAGATCCAAAATCTAAAAGCATAATGCTGCAAAAATTATAATTATTTATCCCAATAGATTGCCGAAGAAAAATTATAAAATACTTGCCAAAAAGATTATAAAGTGTGATGTTAAAATACGAAAATCGTTACGGTTTGCGAAGACACATTTTTTGTGTTGATGCTGTTTCGTCTACTAGGCCCAAGGCCAACTGAGATAGCCGCTGTGAGGAATGAGTCTACTATCTCAGTTGGCCTTGTGTTACTACGCCGAGTCTCGCGAAGCCGTGCGATGGTAAAATGCGCGGATGGCGATCTGCGCGTGGCTAGTCAGTCAGGTGGAATGTACCTTTAACTGCTTGATACTCACCATTGGTTCATCTCGTTGAAGTAGCACGTCTGTGTTTTCATCTGCATCATTCAAAATATACGATTTGTTCATTTGGATGTCAATGCCTGTTCCTCTAGAGGTAAGCCCCCCCCCCCCACGAAGGTGGGGTTTGCATTTAATGAAAGATTGAGTGATCGAAGCGAGAAATGTGTTGGAATGGTTTACAGTGCGTGGAAATTGCTCGCTTAATCCACGCACCTTGCTTCCGGAACGCGATTTTTAAAAAAATTTTTAGAATGTACAACGTGCGTCCAACTAGTTGAAGCTAACCAGTTTTGAGATCTGTGTCGCTTTGCTGATAAGAAAGACGTAAAAATATGTCGTGGTTTAAATTTATTATTATTTTTTTTTCTGCAAACTATGTTCTTTTTTTTTAGTAGTCTGAACGAACTTTGGTTTCAGGATCGAACGTTGAGGTCATAAACGGTTCAGAGCAATTTGTCGTGCATTTGTGGGCTAAAAATTCAAGTTACGGCCATGAAAATAGGTTTTTCTGAGCGTAATTTAATTATCTTTAATTTGGCACTACTCCCATCTTTGTAGTTGGCTTAGATTCGGAGGAGTAGAGGCACAAACACATACGCCGACCTTACGTTTTTACTAATACAGATTAAATTTTAATTTTAAATTTGTATTTAATTTACAACTTTAAAAAAAAAATTTTTTTTTTTTTTTGGTTGTCAATTTTTTAATTTTGTAAAATATGAAATTTATTAAATTATTATTTTTTAGTTCAGATTTAAAAAATACGTATTTAAAATTTGAAAAAGTTAAATAAAATTAAGAAAATTTTAGGCTTTAAATTAAAAAGATTCAAATGTGGACCAGTTTTCGAAAGCATGAATGTAGTTTTCTGAATGTTCTCTGAGTGTCTGCTTACAGAGTCTTGAACAGCTCCGTCTTGCAAACCTGTTTTTGAATGGGCCTAAATACTGTTTGTTTATGTAAATTTTAAATGAAAAAAGTAAAAGTGTAGCGAGAACATGAGCATGATAATTGAAGGACGCGTGTCTTGGTCCTCAGCAGTTGTACTCCAAGTGATGTAATTGTCGTCTTAACTGGCAATAAATTAATTTGCTGTTTGGAATACGTAATGTGCACGGGGGAGTATACATACACCTCTGGGCTGGCTGCCATCAACTTCAAACTCTTGGAGTAGTAAAAAAAAAAAGTAATAAAAAAAATGAAGCCACGTGAATGGCAGCCTGCGTAAATAAAAAAAAAAGACTTTGCTTGCCTCACCGAGTAAGGGCGCGTTTATGTGACGACGTGTCCCGCATTTTCCAGCTAGAATTTAATCGCGTTGTCATGGTAGCAACGCTACCTGTGTTAGCTAAATCCGACATCGTTTGAGTTAATGCTTGCAGTCTTATGATTCGTGACAATAAGACGAAGAATTCCTCCTGACGAAAACAATTTGTCCATTGCTTCTGAACGCATTATTGACTGTTTTCGGTGCGAGCTGGCAGAGCTAAAACTGCCGCCATGTCAGAATTTCAGATGATTTTCAGCTTCTAGCTGCAAAGGTTAAAGGGCAGTTACATCCATTTTGACATGAATGTTTGACTTTTGGATCACTTAACACAATAACTAAACACAAGAATTGCGGTAAGAATACGTTACTTACGTCCGATATAACAATTTAATTACTCCATCACCAAAACACGACACGGAGATCGCCATTGTTTTGCTGGAACGCTCAGAAATTAATGCCGACAGATGTCACTTTTCGATTTCGACTCGCAGCCGATTGAGATAGCTGTATTGACTGTGAGGAGCTCAAGCTGGCCGGTAGTGTAGTGGCCAGCTAAGGCCGTCAGACGCTTGAGCTCCTCACAGTCAATACAGCTATCTCAATCGGCTGCGAGTCGAAATCGAAAAGTGACATCTGTCGGCATTAATTTCTGCGCGTTCCAGCAAAACAATGGCGATCTCCGTGTCGTGTTGTTTTGGTGATGCAGTAATTAAATTATTATATCGGACGTAAGTAACGTATTCTTACCGCAATTCTTGTGTTTAGTTATTGTGTAAGTGATCCAAAAGTCTAACATGCATATCAAAATGGATGTAATTGCCCTTTAAGGGCTCGTTTAGGCAACGACAAACTTATCGCTTACTATAGCTTTCACTTGGCAAATACTAAATCTGCTGGCTGCTTCTCGCCTTTACCTAAGAATCTGGCTTTCAAGTTGTCTATACGTAGTAACCATGGCAACAACGCGGACGCAAATCTCCTCGTGACACGGCGTACGATGCTTGCAACATTTGAGCGTCGATTTATGACAACAAGAAAACAATTTTTACTGCAGTACAAGACGACGGACTGTTTTTTGTATGCCGGCATTCGATGGTTTGTCTTCGATTCGATAGCCACGAAATGGACGCCATGTTGGATTTTGAATTCTCGCTGCGAGTAGCTATTTATTCTATCGTCGATTGATCACTGCTAGAAGCTGTTTTTTTTTTTAAGCGAGAATAGCAAATTTTGGAAATAGCGTGAAATAGCAACAATGCTATACCAATGTTTGAAATGGCTGTTGCACTTTGTTCTTTATCCGTGTTGTTATTTACACTAGAATTAATTTGTTGCCTATTACCGCATTCATTTAACCGAAACGGGAAATTAATTGTAAATAGATAACGGTTGCCTAGCAAATAGCGTTCGGCGAGCGAGAATGACTTGTTGCATAAAGGCGCCCTAACACCACGACGTGAAGCCGATAAAGCAGCGTGATAGTTCATTGTATACTGATTGCACAACCGAGAAAATAAGTGCTAATTCGTAGGTTTCCGCTTTGTCCTGAGTTAGCAACATTTTTCGTTTATTTTAGTTTTTTTTTAAGCACTTTCTGTTAAGTAGCGATACTCTTTTTTTTATTATTAGTTATTTTTTGGGAACTTAGCCAATTTTTTATGGACTTTAACGTTAAAGAAGTATACCATTCACCGTTTTCAGAAAGCTATCCAACTATCCAAGGCTATAGTTCAGATTTTTATATTAAAGGTACATTCCTCCAGGTGTGCTTTCCTGTATTGCTTAGTTTTGCAGCATTATTTCAGACACGTATAACAGCGGCACGATTCATTTTCCTATATTTTCCGTCGTGAGAAGCGGTTTTGTTACATTCACTCTAACCTACGTGAATGCAGCAAAAACTATTTTGCGCAGGATGCTCGAATATAATAGCGAGAAGGTATATGTCCTTTTAATTTAGGGGGTTGCGGAATGTGTATTACGTAAGATTCCTTAACTTACCAAATTCTACATTTCCCAATTTAACATTGACCGAGCTTTGGGGGGGCCCGCCCTACTTTTAAGTAGGTAACGTGCTTTTTGCTACAAATTGTGTTATCCCTGATTCCGGATTTTTGTCGTTCTTTCCTTGAAACAAAACCTATGACAATTTCTTGTAAATTCTTGCCATGACAAAATTTTGCTTTTTGTAAAAGTTGAGGTGAGGTAAAATAACTGTGTGTTTGATAGGGATAGTCCGATATCGGTATCGGACCACAGGCCTCCGATACAGATATTCGTTATGCCAAGAAACGCTACCGTTTTCGCCGCAAAACTAAAACCAAAGCCATTTTGCTCGGTTTGTAAATGAAAAGGTAGCACGTGTTGGTTCTGACGCGCTAAATTTTACGACGACCAACTTAAAATCTGACTAGAAGATGAAAGTACAAAAGCCGGAAGTAGGAATAAGAGTAAAATTGCTGTTATTGCTGCAAAGAACTTTTTGTATAATCTCAGCAGTTGGAACCCACGCAAAACCAGAAACTGAAATTGCATTTGTATGGAAATTAAATTTCTAGTACTGTTTTAAAAAAATATTATTATCGGTATTGTATCGGTCGGTCAGATCGGTTTAACCTTCTGCCGGTATCGGTTCGGATCGGTAAAAAGTCTTATCGGCGGTTCCCTAGTGTTTGGTTGAAGTATTTACAAGTTGGCGTTTTGAATTTTCTCCCTTTGGTCCAGACCTTTTTTTGTGGCTTTCTCCTTGAACCCGGCGAATGCCTGGCTCGGATTGTTGCGCAATAAAATATAATTGATTGGAATCTCCTTAAGTAAATTGGTATTCTTAGACGGACTTGTTGTTACGGCTTGCACAAAGCAAGTGGAAGGTGGAACTTGAGTTAAAGAGTTGTAGAATTTATTGCCCACTTCTGACGGAACCGATGATTATTGATTCAAGATTTGGAAAAGTCCACTTTTTGTTTACCTTTGCGCGAAGCACTTTTTGGCACTTCACCTTCAGTTGTGTAACGTCAAAGGGAAGATAACATTTTCACAATTTTTAATGTGCAATGTCTAGTGCACGTGTCAGTAATGCCACGGGGGTGCCAGCGTTTGTATGATGGCACTTTTCACATTAGTGAACTACCAAATTTTATTGGTATTAGCGGACGTGTTTAGTCAAAACTTGATTGCAGTCGTAATTTGCAAAGTCGCCGGTTAAACTTGAAGGTGTGCTGTGAATAAATAGGCAGAATTTTATGGTGGGGGGGGGGGGGGGGGGGAGCAAATATAGTGAAACTTAAATCCTGTCAAATTTACAGGCGGTTACCTGTAAATTCCCTTCATATTCTAAAATCACATTTTTCTTTCACACAACTAGATTGATAAATTTTCGTAATTTTTCATTTTTAAAAAATCGGTTTAGCCCTTGTACTAAGTTATATTGTGTGGCGGTGTATCTTGAGTCCTGCAAGTATTTTGTGAGCGGCTACGTCTTCCTGGACGGGGTGGCTTTAATCGATGGCCGCTATTGTTTTTGTAACCATCTTGGATATCAACAAGGCACTCTGCTACTGAAAACGTATAATCGATTATCTGTGTTCGTTCTGCGGAGAACTGAAGATATACCGCGGACACTATAGGTAAACGAATGTTTTTTTTCTTTGCAGATTTTGCATTGTTACCTTTTCTTTTATTTCTTTCACTTCAATCTTTATCAATTGCTTTCTTTGTGCAATCATTGTAATTTATTGGCTTATTGCATTTGCCAACTAAATTTGAGCATAAAATAATATCCACCATTACTAATTAGCATTTAAATACTATTTTATCACACAGGTTTCTTATTTCACCAATTTTTACCCTTTATTCAATTTTTTTCACCTATTTCGCCATTTTTTCCGTGGTAAATCTCACTGGGAATTTCCCTACTAGAAATTTGTTCTCTTGATTGTGGTACCAATTTCGAAGGCTAGTGTGATCTTATCACTGTCATTCGATGTTCATTGGCTAAATTTAGGGCTAAGGGAGTATTTTGTTGCTTTCATTGGTCGACGAACGGTAATGCAAAACATGGCTGGCGCTATTTGAAGTTGATACCACTTCTTGGCGTAACTGGCTTAAAACGTTACAACGTCGACCCGTTACGAAACGTTTGTTGCATTAATTTCAAATAAAAATATGTATTTTCCTAACATAAAATCTTAAAGGCTTTTCTTTCGAAATACGCTGGTTATCTTTCGTTTGCGTTACCTAGCAACAAACACCAGCCATCACACGTAACCGGCTGCAGCTTCCCTTAGCTACATCACATCGTTAGGCCTAACAGCGATCACTTAAATTCTACAACAAATTCGATGCGCTGTTTTATTGTATCAACAAATCATCTTAATAATAATAATTAATTATTCTTAATTAACCCCATGGCAGAATCAGTGCGACGCGCGACGTACGTCGCAGACAATTTAAGGCCGCCGCAGACAAATTTTGGCCAAATTTCTGCCGTTTTGTCAATTTTTGACCGATTTTGACATTCCAATACATCATTTTAATCGTCTCGACGAGACCTTTTCATTGGTGGAGTAGCCAGAACAATAGGATAAAGCACTGAAAAGTTATTCCATGAAAACCAATAAACATATGGGTAACCATATGTTAAAAACAGATTAGCTGCAGACAAATTTTTTCCGACAATTGGTGTCGCAGACAGTTGCAGAAAGTTCTGCCTCTGGGTTAATTAATAGTAATTAACAAATTATAAAATAAGTTACGGTACTATTGCATTATAGCTTTGCACGCATCTATATGTATAATCCACATTGTTGGTTGAATATTATTGTTCTTGGCGATGAACTTGAATGTGGATGATATTGTATAGTACTGATTACTGTTTAAGAGATGGTAACGCAATGGTTAAGCCTGGTCCTCGATCAAATTTCGAGTACCGAATAATAGAAACTAATGAGAAATTCTCTAACTAAATACCCCGCGAGCTATAGGATATTACCAATTTTTTTCACCACTCGTGTTTTAGCATTGTTTTGGTAAAATAAGTTTCTGGCAATGATGAATCAAGTTGCCTGGAGACAGGAAACGAAACCCACATCTTCTTCCCCAGACGACCTTGTGACAGTTAAAAAGAATTGTGGCCAGCCTGCTTACCTACCTTCTAATCAGTCGCAGCCCCCAACCAATCAACTTCCACTTACTGGTTGTAAAAGAAGTCCAAAAGGTAGTACCACCTCTTTCGTATGCTAATTTGGCAAACGGCTATTTGCAGCAAAAACTTCTTGGAATGAAGTGTTGTGCTATCAGATGCTCTAGGCGCTCAAGGTTAACCTTCTGTTGCGGTTGTATCGGGAAACATTCGTCTGATTCAGTGATTTCCGAGGATTGTTATTAATAATAATTGTCTTTGAGTAACGCTATCTTGTTCTAAGAACAAAGTTCTGATAAACACAGATTTGTGGTTTCATAAAACCTCGCCCTTTCTTTGTAAATTCTTGGAAATGTGTCTTGGGTCACGGATATTGGAAGGAACGCCTAATTCGTTTAAAGAATTAAACAGTGGTTGCATATTGCCGTTTGTGAGCTAGGCCATGTACAGCACGTAAAATATTGATGGATTTCCTCTATTTCCGAATGATTTTTTTTTTCGGATTTAATATATCATTTGTTCTGTGCTTGTTCTGCTTCTACTAATGACAAACACGGTACACTTAAATCTCTCAACTAGATAAGATACATTTAAAATCCTTGACAAGATGCGTACACTCACATCCCCAGACAACACTAATGACAAGCACTGTACGCTTAAATCTCCAGACAAGGTTGCCAGACAAGATACGTATACACTTGCATACCTGGACAAGATACTCTTACATTCCTGGACAAGATACTTACTCTTCCATTCCCGGAAAAGACACATACTCGTACATTCCCTGACAAGAGACACACATTTACAACCCCAGACCAGATAGCACTTACATCCCCAGACAAGATGTGTGGTAGCCTACTACACCTTTGATAAATAGGGGTCGTACTTACATCCCCAGACAAGATAGGCTACAGACTACATCCCCAGACAGGATAGGTTACAGACTACATCCCCAGACAAGATAGGCTACGAACTATGTCCCCAAACAAGATAAGGCTGGGACTACATCCCCAGACAAGATAACCTACAGACTTGCATCATCCCCAGAGAAGATGTGTTGTTCCTTATGGACAAGACACCTACTTATTCCCCAAACAAGACATGTTTGTGTCGTTGTAGTCGGTCATTTCAGGACAACGAGACAATATATTTTATGTTTATTTTAAACGAGTTTTTGTTGTATTTCCTTTTATTTTGGTAGTGTGAACATTGATCTTTCCTCTTTCAGTGTGATAAAGCTGACCTCTGATGGCTGACCTGTTAATGTGTAAATTACAACGAAGTTGTCACGCCGGATTCTAGGCTGAATAATTGTTCAATTACGTAACGGTATTTAAAGTAGAGCTTGTAGAACCATACACCATTAGGGCTGGGTTGCACAAAGTGATTATTTGGATTACATACCACACGTTGCAGAACTGGTTGATCCAGCTCTTGAACGTTTTTTGTTGCTCCCTCCAATTATTACAAAATGGGACATTGTACGTGTTCAAACCAAACCTCGATTTTGTTATCAGATTTCGAAGGAACGTGGTTGGCGTGAACTTTAAAAAGGTCGTGGTATTAAATGACTCTTTTTTCATAATAAATTGGGTCAGAGTGTGGGCGTGAGTTATCACCTACGACAATAGGCTGACAGGAACTAGTGGGCAGAGTTAGGCCTAACGGCACTTAGATGGCGGGAACAAGCGCCATTGACTGCCTCCATTGACGGAACGCTACTCGTCCAGGAAGTAGGCAGGAAACTGAAAGTGGCGCGTCTTTTTTTTCTGTTTTCCTCTTTGCTTTTGGCGCGAGTGAGAGAAGGCGAAAAAGGATTATATAGAATTATCCGTAAAATATGCGGGACTGATAAGGTTATTTATACTTGGTTATTATAATAATATGCTTCTTTAAGTCTTAAATACAAAAAGGAATAATTAAAATCCGATGCAAACGGCATTTTATACAATGAAAAGGAATTTGAAATTTATCAATTCTAGTACAATTTTTTTGCCAATAGATGGCGTTGTTAGCGAGGTGTATTAAACTAACTGCAGTTCGAATAACTCGTGCATTTTTTGTATGATTTTTTTTGCCTTTTTTTTTATCAATTGTTTGTTGTTTTTAGGGAAAAATATAAATATACGTATAAGTTAACACATTTTGCTAGTAAGGACACTTGGTGACAAAACATTGCGTTAAAATTGATAAATCTCAAATTCTTTATTTTTATTGTATAAAATGCTGTATGCAACATCTTTTATTGTTCTTTTTGGATTTATGCGATTTAAAAAAAAGGCCTGTCATAGTAAAAAAAAGTGTAAATCACCTTTTTTTGGCTTTTAAATGTATTCGCATTAGGGATAGTCCGATATTGATATCGGTATCGGTATTATCTGTATTTATCGGTATTTTTGCCATATCGGTATCGGACCACTATAAGGCTTCCGATACAGATATTTGTTATGCCAAGAAATGCAACAGTCTTCCCTGCAAAACTGACACCAAGTGCAGCAAAGCCATTTGCTCAGTTTGGAATGAAAATGTGGCACTTGTTGGTTCTGCTGCTGTAAGTTTTACAACAACCAACTGAAATCTAACTAAGAAAATGAATGTACTGAAGCCATAAGTAAGAATAAGAGTAAAAATGCTGTTATTGCTGCACAGAACTTTTTGGATAATCTCAACAGTTAAACCCAAGCAAAACCAGAAACCGAAGTTGGATTGTTTGTACAAAATATAAACTTTTAGTCTTGATTTGTTATTATTATCGGTAGCGACATCTGTATCGGTATCGTATCGGATCGGATCGGTTTACCTTTCATCGGTATCGTATCGTATCGGTAAAAAGTCATATCGGCCGATCCCTAATTAGCATGTGGGGATTGCGGAGTCGATGTCATTTTTCACAAAAACTAAGTACTTACTCTCACCGGTAAACCTCCTGTTTAATACTGAATTTGCTTTTCCAAATTACTGTTGGGTTTTGTCGACTTTGGCATTGTTTTGAAAGCAATTTTCGTTGTAAGTTTTTACTTTTTTCACTGAGTTTGTTTTCCCACTTTACATCGTCCGAGTCTAGCTATTGTTGTACCGAATTGTTTCATTATTTAGACTGGTGAATAAATTTCTACTTGATAATATCCGAGTTTTGTAGACTTTAATTTATTTTATGCTTTAGTTTGTAAATAAAATATTAAAAAAAAAATGCGCTGCAAAAGCAATTGGTCCGGGAAGGGCTCAACAGACCACTGACACCCTGCCAGAAAAGTTAAGGGTAGGCCTTAAAGTTCAAACGAAAAAATTGATCAGGTTTTGTTAGATCAATTTCTTTAAAAAATACCCAATGAGGGAACCAATACCACCTCACACTGAGTTAGAGCGTTCTACATATTCACTACTTGGTTTGAAAAGTCAAATTTTATACAATCACGCGAAAAGGACTGGGTCACCAGTTTTAGCGCATGACCTCAAGTTTTAGATGAGGTGCTAGTATTGAAGAAACGCCCGTAGTAATTAAAGTTACAATGGTCGTGTAAAACGGCACAAGTCTGAGTCAAATCGTATTTCAACTGGCGAAATAAGTCGTTTGGTAGCTCATCCCAGAGAAGCCTGGCAAAACTTTGGTGAATGAGCGTTGCACTGAATCAAATTGATCAATGTCCTTAGTAAGATGAGGGGACCAGACTGGACACACATACTCCAAAATTGGTCGCACAAAATTGCAAAAGACCCAAAGGAGAGTTTTTGAATCAGTGGACAAGAAGCAACTCTTAATGATACCAGCTCTCTGTCTGGCTGTCGTAACAATGTTGCAGCAATGGACGGTACTGTTCAAAACATATATACATACATATATAATACTCAAATCCTTTAAAAGTTTACAACACGGAGATGCCCCAAGGGAGTTCCAGAGTTTATTTACTTGACCGATATGAAAAATATACATTTATTATGAGGTAGTGGCAGTTGCCATTCAGTCTGTAAGGGAGCTCAAATGTGATGACGAAAGTAGATGGTCAGATTTATCAACAATTCCGCGATACAGTTTCACATCATCAGCAAATTTGGGCATTTCTGCGGAGTGATTTACCACCCGTAGGTCGGAGATATACAATGAAAACAACAGTGGTCCAAACACAAAGCCCTGCGGGACACCACTAGATACCTACCTGTCTTCTTTTCAGAAGTCAGTAGATTTTAAAGACTATGACCTATTTGAAAGGAAATATTGTGACGTATTTGAAAGGAAATCACGGATCCAAAGGAAAACATCTATCTCCCCCAATCCCAAAATTCTATAACTTATTAGATATATTGTTATAGACACCAGTCAATAATGACTGGTAAGTGACTTTTAGGTTTTTATCCCTTTTATTACTGTTTTGCTTTTTTTTGTTTCGTCGTGCCAGTTTGCCGTCGGGGCATTTTAGCCCTTACAGGTCTAACCTCGGTGGTAAGGCTGTCCAACCCTTTTCGCTTACCACATTTAGTACTTTATTAAGGTTAACATGGTGTTATACCCTTTTGTTTACCTCACTTCTCAGTCCAGTTGCAAAAGTTTCGCGTATTAATGTCATTAATATAAGTCAGTCCCGAAATTGAGATGAAGACACTGACCACTGGGCTGTTGTTGATCATTTTGTTTGGGGTCCATGGGGACCCCTCACAAAGCTCGCGGCGTGCCGAGGGACTTACTTTTTCGCCTGGCTTGTAGCCTTCTTTTTTTTGGGGGTGGGGGGGAGGTGGGGGGAGAAGACGCCGTGGTTGGAGGAGTTAGTGAGATGAAAAAAAAATAACAAAAACCAATTTACTGCCTACAGGATTTTAAATATTGCTTTAAAAAAAAGAGCCTTCATTTCCTGACCCTCACGAGGCGGTGTATACCCATTTTGCTAAATCTTAATCAGTGTCCTAATTTTCGGCGAAAAGGTAATTCCCGTTTCGTCGAATCATTTTTTAGTGTTCAAATTGGCCGTCTCGCTCGCGCTCCCGCGTTCCCTGCGGCTGAACGTGTATCAGCGAAACGGGAATTCCCCTTTTGTAGTAAAGCTTAATTTTTGGCATAACGGGATTCGGTGAAATGTGTAACCACCCACGGGGCGGGGGGGGGGGGGGGGGGGGTTCTTGGTTTCCCCCTCGGAGAAGTAAACATTTTTTTGGACACACCGTGGTCAACCATTTCCAGTTGGCGCCCGAGGAAACTTTAAGAGAAAACCTTCGTGTCGTCTGCTAACTCGTTGCGTTTTGAGCGATTGGAGGTGTTATACGTTGGGTACACACTAGCCCGCTCCACCCAGAAATCAATAGTGTAAGAGAATGAGGTAGGAGGGAGGCAAAAGCGGCGTCTGGCAGACTTGGAAGTCATCAGCCGATGGGGTGAAGGAACTCTGAGATAAAGCTGGCTGGCTGCAGCATACCTTGCAGCAATCTGTGTGTGATGCACCGTTTGTTTGATTCTGGGAGATACCCCTGATTAGGGTTGCTAACCGCCCTTCCAATTTAGGCTATTTATATCAATACTTGTAGGTTTACCGGTTCTACCCGCCCCCTCCCCCTAATTGTTGTCAAAATAATCGTAAAAATTAATAAACAACCGTACGTCTCTCGTAAGTAAAAATATTAAGAGATCGGCCATTACTGACCGGTATCGGTAAGAAGAGAAAGAAAATTGTGAAACAATTTTGAGGGATGCCCTTCTGCCCCTACCCCGAATAGTCGTCCCCCCCCCCTCCCCCTCTTACCTGCAAGTGTAAATAAACTCTTGGTTGCATTTACAGGGAGCAGAGAGGATCACATGCAAGTAGCTTAATTTACATATCAGTTTGATAATTTTTTTATTTATTTTTTACTTTTATGCCAGGGGCGGAGCCAGAATTCAGTTAAGGAGGAAGCGGCGGGAGGGGGGGGGGGGGTTGGTCCGCCAAACTTTTCACATGAAAATTTATTTTGTGCCCTAATGGTAACAAGAACTCCCGACGCCTTTTTAATAGTGAAAAACAGTCGCAGCCAAAACTTCCCCTTTTTTTTCCTCCCTTTGCTTTTTATATTTATAATAAAAAATTAAAATCTCGTAAAAAAAATATACATTTTTAGGCAGGAAAGGGGGGGGGGGCGTGAACCACACCATGCTAAATCCGCCCATGTTTCATGCATTAGGCTGTAAAAAATCCGCAATCCCATCTCCCCAAAAATATTGCCATGAAGAATTGCTTTTCAAAAATTTTCCTCATGGACTCCATTGATCATTTTTACCAACTTTCGTCCAAAATGACTAAAGGCAATATTGGAAGTAATGTTTTCATTACTTCAGAACATCAACATGATCGTTTAATTTATTTCTCCCTTAGGCTATACAGGGGCCTTTAATTATTTCACCGGCAAGTTCGGGATATTTCAAGTTTTTCTTATGGACGGAGGGCGGGTGAACAGCCCCACATGGTGTATTTACCGATATTAGCAAAGTAACACTGTTGTGTCCGCATCCTATCTGGAGTTCACCCCAGAACGAACACAGATAATCAATTGTATGTTTATGCAGTGTCGGACTGGGTCGCAAAGGGCGCCTATGTCATTTGGAGAAATTATGGGGAAGGGGCGCCATGCTTTTTACCAGGAATTCAAGTCTGACGGGTCTAGAGAGCGCTGTAAGCTCTCAAAGCATTGTCCAAGCAAGAACCCAGGAGCCTTTGCTTATTTAGATATTCTACTGGCTTTGAACTCCGTCAACACGTGTACTGCCGTATATTTCAAGGTGAATAATTTTTTTTTTTGAGGAGTTTAAACAAAAGTGTTGAAAATGCAAATAAGAGGAAGGAGAAAGAGGCAAGGGGATTTGTGCCTGGAGGGAAAGCGCAACAGCGGTAAAACTTTTTCTTTCGGGGTGGGGTAAAACAGAAGGCTGCCCATAGGGCGCCAAAAGTGTGGTAACCAAAGGGCGCGATGGCAGTATGGCCAGTCCGAGCCTGTGTTTATGGTAGGAGAGTTGCTTGTTGATATCCAAGACCATTACAAAAACAATGGCGGCCGTCGGTTAAAGCCGTCCCCTCCAGGAAAACGAAGCGGCTCGTAAAATACCTGGAGGACTCAAGATACGCAGCGCTCAAGATAAGTCGTGCTGATATAGTGGTTTGCGTTACTTTAAACCAAAGTAACCAATTCGTAGCTAGTTTTTAACAGTCGAATGGAGGCTGCATTATTAAATTATTCGTGAACTTGACAATGAGAAGTTGTCCTTTGAAGAAAGGAAACTGCATAAAACGGGTTGCCCTTATAGTATTCTGTCTTTTGTCCGTCCGTCCGTCATCTTTATCAACAGTAGTCAAGTGAACTTTAAAAAGACGGCAATTTAAAACATCGTTCCTTCCTTATAGTCTTGCTAATAGGCTTTCTCGCTGTAACTTGATGAAATAAATAGCATTTGATCGTTGTATTCAAAGTGGCACTATCACCGATTGAAAGCAGACGAAATCTGACAACATGTAGCGCTATGTAGTATATCTAGCTCTTGCTTGCACCAAGTGACGGAATGCATAACGGCATTTCTTTTAACGAAACAAACAAGCCACGTCCTCCTTAATTATTGAGTGAAAATTTGGTTCGTCTTCGTGTACCTGGGAGCAAGCCATTACATAAGATTAACAATATGATTGCCGCTAGATGGCGCCATGATATTTTCGTTCGCATTCCAATCGGTGATAGTGCCACTTTAACACGCGACACTTGTCGCAGTTAACGTGCCTGCGTCTGTTTGAATATTCCTCGTAACGACGGCAACGTGAAGTCTGGACACCGTGTTGCGTGAATGAATAGGCCTACTCTCGAATCCAATTCTCCGTTAGCCGCTGCTTATGAAATAAAAACGGCAGGTAAAAATTTGACCTAAAAGCTGAAAATTAGGCCTAAATTCTAAAACTAGGCCTAAAAGCTAACCTATTTTTAAGCTGCGGTTGTGATGGTTCCTATACCTTTTAGATCATAGAGATCGCTGTTGCAGTGCGTGATGGAGAGTGCGCCTCAACAGTGGTGGTAGTGTACAGTAGACCGGTTACGACTCGGA
>JAHWFP010089112.1:19940-37030 GCA_023313725.1 Lithobius niger
CCCCGCTTGTTTAATTACATTTAAAGCCGAACGCGCACTTATTGCCTAAACCAACACTATCTTTAAACCGGTTTACCGAGTGCGACATCGGAACGGTATAGAGCAGTGACATTTGCCGCCATATTAGCATCAGTATGGGTTTTGGAAGGCATAACTACAAGGTGCACTACATAAAAATGGGGTGAAAACAACGGAAGAGCGGATTTCTTGGGCTTAAAATAACGTTGTTTTCTCCAACAACAAAAATTGCGCGTTTTAGGTCTCAGAAATTACTCTTCACAGCATCGGCTTCAGTATGACGCCCTTCTGTTTCTCTCTGGAGTGCCCCTTGCAGCTAACCCATTAAGGCTCCAGCATAGAGTTATACACAATAACGTCGTGTCACTGCCCTTTTGGCAAATTGGTCTGTTATCGATTAGCGTTGGGTCTGATAACCGGATCATTCGGTTTAGGATTTCTTCCTGGTTACCGCATCTCTTCGCACTGGCCCAGAAGTTCGGGTCAGTCCCAGTGAACCAGTGACTCGGAATGATCCGGTAACCAAGTGACCACACCAAAAGTCGCAGATTAAAATAACCGGGGGGGGGGGGGGGTGTTATATAATTTCAAGTATTAAAAAAGAAACGGAGGTAACCCTTTATCATCAACAAATTTTTCCACAAATTCAACAAGCCGTCCTGCTTCTGTTCTGTTTCGTTGAACTTTCTCGCCCCAACCCCATTCACACCTGGACTAATTCTTAAGCAAGAAAACAACGTATCTCAGCCCAGCGACTAAATCTACAATCATGGATTTAGATTGGTCTCTGAGCCAAGAATATGGAATATGTGAGATCGAATCGCGTTACCGATCAGTGTCTGTGCATGCTGGACTTGGAAAGCTTTACTGACCATGGATAGGACCACAAACTCGTTGGCAGCAGTTTTAATTCTGATATCACGACTTTCCATGGCGAAAATTAAACGTGTCGTTTCTTCCCTTTGGAAATTTTGTATGACAACAATACAGGATTCCACCTCCCCCCCTCCCCTCCAAATTGGAAACCGGAAGAGTTCAGTGAACACTATCTGGACAATGAATTACTTAACTATATGCCTACAGAATTTTAAAATTTGTCCTCTACAAGACCTTCACTATTAAGAGCCAAGTTAAGAATGTAATTTTAAAGAGTTTGCAAGGCCCTAGAACCGGAACTTGGACAAACACGACGGCACGTGCAAGCCCCTTCCGGCCACGATTAAACAAAGATGATGGGCCCGGCCGATTGTTTGGCAAGAATAATTACTGGTCATGATTGGCCGTTTTCTTGTTTGGCCCGGAGATGGACAAGTATTTGGCAATCAATGCACAATCATGCTGCAGTGAACGAGTGGTTCTATTAACTTGGGGATAATAATAGACGAGGGAGAAAGAGAAGGAGCCAGACTGACGGACGGACTTTTCGTAAATTTTTAAGCTGAATCATTCATTCGTGATTAATAGTTGGGAGAAGGTCGTGGCTGATTTTGATGAACAACTATAATTGACAAGTCGGGATGATGATTTTTGCTTGAGGGGGAATGTGTCAAATATGATTTTTGTGAATAGGAAGTTGTGTTTGAGTCAAACCTTAGCCCTGGGGGGGGGGGGGGGGCGTGAACATAAGCCTAAATATTAGGTGACGATCGTGCGAGGTTTGTTCGGGCCTCGGGCAAAAATTATTCAACCTCCTCCCCATTTTAGAGCGCGGGCGCGGATGTAACTGTTTTTTTACACGGACCTACCGGATCCCAACCAAGAAAAAGATTTTCGATTTCCCATATTTATAAATTCCCTGCCTCGCTCGCTGCGGCTCATTGCATCACATCAGAAACCCGCACGCAAAAAAGTTGTCCGAGCAACCGAAACCTGACCGTTCAAAAACGTGACCCAAATGACGCCCGAGATCCGACGGACGCGTCGGATCCGGCAGTACGTGTAAAAAAAAGTTATTTGCAGGCGGCGCGAAACAGTTTGTAAAGGAACTGCTCAACCTGTTATTGGTTGAGCAGAAATTTTCAAAGATTGATTTGAAAATTTTAAAACACGAGCGACTCATGACCCCATACGGCCAAATTTGGAACTACTGATTGATCGTAACATGGAAAAAGGAAATGACAGACCCGGGCGGGTGGGGGGGGGGGGGGAGGATCAACAATCATGAGTGGTCCTTTGGGCTCTGGACAGTGCACCTTATATCCTGAACTCGTCAGCAAAATAAATCCAGAAATGCAGTCCAAATGGAGGTTTTCACAACCAGAAAAGTGCACTCTGGGTAGCTTTATTGCTCGATACGATGCCTTGGGGAGTGCCCAGTCAGAACTGTCGGGGGGTGGGGGGGGGGCGCAGTGGAAGAGTAAATATCCTAAAGCCTCCATCATTCAGAACTGCAGCTACTCACTTCCGGTTGTGGATTTTAATAACTGAAGTAATTGGTTACAGTTTTCCATTGGGTTGAGCCCACAAAATGCCATCATAATACCAGCAACAAGAAAGAGCCACTGAATATTAAATATGCAATATGGGAACAGGTTCTCAGATTTTCAGGGATAACGGCCTCAAAATTATGTAATCTCATAAAACTATGTTTTACTATTAAATTCGGGTCAGCAAACAAAGAGTCATTTATCGGCTGAGATAAAGATGTGTTGCACGATTCCCGGAAAGAAAATACTGTCAGCCACACACTACGCAAGAAAAATAA
Source organism: Lithobius niger (assembly GCA_023313725.1). Classification (NCBI taxonomy): domain Eukaryota; kingdom Metazoa; phylum Arthropoda; class Chilopoda; order Lithobiomorpha; family Lithobiidae; genus Lithobius; species Lithobius niger. Next base: position 22,663 of record JAHWFP010089112.1, read on the forward strand.
TTCTTCGTCCGTTCATGAGTTCACGTAGTTTTCTGTTTTATTTTCCATACCTTCGTGTTTGACGACACTGCGCGACCATCGTTAGGCTTTCCTGCAAAATAGTATGTAGCCGTGAATTATGGAATCTCCCCCTTCAAGAAGCATGCTGTCCAGAAAAGCTTTCCCGCATTGCGTGAGGTCGTTGCTGCTGCTGGTGGCAGGGATCCGACAAACCTGGAAATAGCGTACGAGATTGGCAAATCCGAAATTACTACATTAGATTTGGGAATTTTCAGGGATTTGTGCCGATTTGCAGGGGTAGCCTTGCAAGATTGGTCCAGATTTGCAAGATTTGTTCGGATTTGTAAGATTTTGCTTGGATTTGTGGATTTCATGAAGATTTACAGCCTTGCAGATTTCATTTAGATTTGCTGATTTGCAGTGATTTGTGGATTTTATTGAATTTGCTACCAGATTTGACTTGCAGGATTTAGAGCTTTGCCTATTTCACTTGGATTTGAATATTTCACATACATTTACAAATCCGAACTCTGAGAGCGTACGGGAACAGACCTTGTCGGACCCCTCTTGCTGGTACTTCTTGATGGATTCTTACAAAAGTAGTCCTCACAGCATAGTAGTCATGATTTATACGATCTTATTATGTAGATATTTTTATCCTTTCACACCAGCACTTGGATCACGCAAGAAGACCAGGAATAAAAATATATAGTCAGTAGACAAGTGGGCGTAGGATATATGGTAAAGGCATGGACTTGTATACTATCACACTACTTCCATGGTAAAGGCGATATGGTAGTGAGATGGAGATGGACTGTTTTGCTAGTTCGAATCTGGGTCATGCCACTCCGACGAAAAGTAAGTGCGTAAAGGTGGCTAACTGCACTGCATTATTTCTAGTGTATGATTTTTCGCTGTAGGCTTATTTCCGATTTACACGTAAGAGCAGAGTGTTCAGCAACAAAAAGAATTTCGTGGAACCCGACGGATGCGAACTGGGCAAACCCGAATTGTGGCTTGGTTTCTGAACCTACAGGAAGCAAGCTCGAATCGCATTACCGATCTTCTACGTGTAGCACTTTAATAATTTCCAGCCTAGTTAAATGTGCATTCGTAGAGAGTCCCTTAAAGGTCGTGGGATTCAATCTGGCATCCTCTTGCCATGTAGCCGACCACTCTAACCACTGGGCTGTTCTTGCTCAACTTGCTCCAGGTACATGTTAGCATTCGCGATGTACGGGAAAGTGTCGTTACCTTTAATTATATGATCCGCATGATGTTACATGTGTGGGTCGTTTCCCCCTTTCAAGGACATTTGGCTTCCTAGCTAATATTCCTAACGAATATTCAACGGGATGTGTTCATCGGAATATCAAGCAGAAGTTGGAGCTGGTAGCCATGTTCGAGAGCTTCTCTCTAACTATAGTTTAAAGTGGAGAGAAGGTGTTTTCGTACAAAAATGAGGGGGATTTATAAGATGTACCTGGCGAACCGTAACATTTTTTGAGTGATGGAATATTGAATGTTTTAAGTTTTTATTTTTAATTTTTTACTATGTTTTTCTTTTACATTTTAAAATTAAATGTCCAACCTGTACTCTGAAATATTTAACAGACCCTTTTAAAGTTTAATTGAAGCAGTGAAACTTAACCCTAATCGTACGCTTCTCATAACCAAATGTACGACTATATCCTCTCGTACGTACAACAGTTACCACATCACATATATAGGGTGGGCCACAAAAAACTGACGACCCAACATTTTCCAAGTTTTCTAGCCAGCACTCCTCAGAACCAGGAGAGGACTGAAATCTTCCCATTTCTTTAGATTTGATTTCTGTCCGTTCCAGGGTCTGGGGGTGCTAACTAGAAAAGTTGGACTTAAAATGTTGGGTCTCAGTTTTTTGTGGACCACCCCTGTACAAAATCGTAATCGACGCATTGGATAACAAACATAATGGTCGGTGTTTTTGGCCGAGGTAACATGCAAAAACATTTAATGGCTACGGACAGAAAGCGGCATCTATAGATTGAAGTGTAAACCATTCACTAACCAAAATTCCTAAGCCATCGCGTCGCGGAAAGGTTAACAACAGTTTGGGCTTTTAAGTGTTCGTTCGTCCATTGCTTGAATCTGCAACCCAGGTGTGGTCGCCATCTCTCTTAGGGGACATCGATAAGATCGAGCGTAGCCAGCGGCTTTTTACAAAGGGCATCTCAGTTTAAGGAACTTAACATATACGGAAAGACTTGTGATGACAAACCTTGAGTCGCTGGAGCTGCGAAGACTTCGTGCGGATCTTTCTCTCACTTTTAAGATTGTCAGGGGCTTCATGAAAATTGATCCAACTTTGTTTGATTTAGCACCAAGTGTCAGCACCCCTTTAAATTAGCCGTACAAGCTTCGCACCGCGATTGTAGAAAGAACTTCTTTTCCTTGAGAGTTGTTCCTGTCTGGAACTCCCTCCCTGAAGCTGCAGTCACTGCTCCCAGTCCAAAACATTTTCGATCAATCATGTCAAAGCATTGCTTGAAACCATTTTTGAAACGTCCTGAGTTTTATTGGTAATTTCGTATTTAGATCTGTTCTGTTTGCTTTTGTAGCTTAGCTTTCCTGTGGCGCTTAGTCAAGGCTGGTTGTTAGTGATCCTCGGATCCTTGCCAGACCTGCTGCTCCTGCGGCAAAATATTATTATTATTATAACAGGGGTGCAAATGGTATAAAAGTATACGAAAGTATACAAAAGCATGCAAAGAGGTACGAAAGGGTACAAAAGGATATGAAAGAGTACAAAAGGGTACGAAAGTCAGGGTACGAGAGGGGTACAGAAAGGTACAAGGTACGAAAAGAGTATGAAAAGCGAAAGTGTACAAAACGTTATAAAGGAGTACATAAGGGTATGCATAAGGGTACAAAAGATTACGTATGGGTGCATTAGAATACAAAAGGGTACCACGAAAACGTACAAAAACTATACGTGAGGGGGGTATGCAAGGGTACAAAAAGATGTGAAAGAGGGTACGAAAGTCTAGATAAGGTACGAAATGGTAATAGTAACTAGTAAGAAAGGTACGAAAGAGTGCAAAAGGGTACAAAGGGATACAATACAACCGTAAGGACCTAATGGTACGAACGGGTACCTAAGGCTACGGTAGGGTAAAAAATATGATACATAGGATGCAAAAAGGCACAAATGCGTACATAGTACGAAAGGGTCCACGGCACATTAGGATGCGAAAGCTTATTGCAGCGGTAATGCAAGCTTGGTTCATCAAGCTATACCCAAAGTAAGCGAAGCACGGGTTTTGGCTGGATGACAGCTGCCAACTGTCGTGGTTTTATTTCGCCTTGTTGAAAGAATTGCGTCACATGATTGGTGGGAATAATTTTAAATTCAATGAGGCTTAAAGTAGTTGGCCTTGTACATTACTGGGGGAGGGAGGGGAGCTAGGAAGGGGCAACAAAGGGGTTAAAACACTTAAGAATTCTAAAAAAAAAATAAAAACCCAATTTCCCAAGGCGATGAATAACTGGTTGGTGAGGTTCGGGGCGAGGGAGTTCGCAGTGACCAGACAGAATTTTTGACAAAAAAAAAAACCAAAAAACTCTTGATTCTACATAAAACGTTGTTTAACCAAATCGAACCTTCCCTCGCTCATCCCCGTTCTTTGCAGCCACCTTTTCCCGAAACTCGATCCGGCGTTCGTTAGTCTTCTTTTGTCTGCAGACTAATCCATTTGCCCACTGAGCTAACGTTACGTTACACTATATCTCAAGCTTTTTTAAAATACCCTACAACGTATGCGGCAAATTTTTTAACGCAAAATTTCGCTGACTTGGACACTTCCACCACAGACTGGCACAAACCATTAATATTCCTCATTCTGAATGGAGGGGGGGGGGGGACAAAAATTGTACGCACCCTGCTAGAAAACATGTGACCATTTCTTTTATTGTACGAATATTTCTCTTGTACGTACGTACGTAATGAATGGCTTCATAAAACACTGTTTTGAAGAAAATAGCAAATAAACAGACTTTTCAAGAATTTTTTACATACTTTTGCGCCCCGCCCCCCCCCCTCCCCATCCCCGGATTATTAACGGAGTCGGTATAAACCGCATTAATTTTTAAACCGCATTCTTAATAAACCACATCGGCAATACCGCATTAATTTTTTAAGATTGATCTGTCAGGAATTTTCCTACGAGGAATTTGATAGCTTAGATATTTGCCTATCATCAAGCATATAATTGGGTTCTGAATTAACAGGTGTGTTTCGACAAAGTGACGCAGAATTTAAGTCTATTAATATAATGGTCTCTGTCGCCTCGCTCGCTCGGCCAATCAGTGTAAAATCTTCGCCAAAACCTGCAATTTGCTGTAGTATTATCTTCAGTTGATTATGGTAAATACATGTAAATCATTGAATTGCCTACATACTGAAATTGAGTAAATACGTAAACCTTTTCAGTTTGTTGTTGGTTTGGTTTTTATAATGCAACAAATAATTTTACTTTTTTTTTTGTAGGTTTACTGACATTCATCAATTGTTGGGATGTTAAGTGGGCGACTCGAGTGCAAGATTGGTTTACATATGCCAAACTCATCGCCCTTGCCATTATTATTGGTACTGGCATAGTACAAATATGTAGAGGTAAGTAAGTTCCAATAAATTTTGCCAATAAATGTTGTAGGTCCAGCAAGAGGTGCGATGCCGCGATACCTACAACACTTGTATTTGTATTGAATAAAATCTAAAATCGACTAACTCTTCAGAGGCAGAGACGGTAAAACGAGAAGGTTATCCCCCCCCCTCCCAAAAAAAAAGTTTTTTTCAAATGTTGTAGACAATTTTCCCCCCTTTATCTTCGATCCAAACTTTCCACCAATATCGCCTAGCTATGCAGGCCAGACAGAAATGGTCCCCAAATAGTCTAAGATGCATTAGCTTCCGCAGCCCTGCTAGAGGAGCTCAAGCGCTCCCCCAGACTTCTTTATAGGAAAGGAGACGGGAAGGCAAACCTCTGAAAATCTCCAAGTGTCTAGGGTCGGCAAATACGTAAAACCGCCGCTGTTAAAAAAAAGGCATCATTAGAAATCAAATGTGAAGTCCGAAGTCCGAGTGTAGAATCTTCGTTTGGTTTTATTGCCCCCTCCCCCAAGACTTGTGTGTCAGATTACCAGTGAGCCTAATTAAATCTAAACTATCTGGATGACGCGGTTCGTAATTTGATGAATAAATGGTATTTCTACTAACCATCCATACGTACGGAAGTTGGAGAAGATTTAGTTTTCGAACCTGTTCCCGCACTTTTTCAAGCAAAGCGACGACGACTGAGTTTTGGTTCAGGTGGTGCTATTTTCGTCGCCATTTTGTTCTGTCAGAATGATAAAGGGCCGCAGGATATTCGAAAATTCTATGTAGTATAATCTGAACCCGTCTAAGGATAGCAACCCTTTTGGTATCCCAGCTTGCAGAAGAAGCTCCTCATGAGCTATTTCTCAGTTGGCTTTAAGGATGTTGGAAATAGTTATTACAGCAGATAACAGATGCCACCACACGTTCTGTTTCTGAGCGATGCTGCGATACTTATACCTTGCTGTCTGCAAGATCGTCTAAGATCGGGACGATACAACCTTGCATGCTGACGGTATTAATGACGTACATGACGAGGGACATAGTTAAAGATGTTTTTACAAACTTGAGTGTTTTCGATGTAGCTTGCATTTACTTAATAATAAATAAACTTTAATAAACATAGCTATAAATGGCAACACCTGTATTCAAGGTCACACAGATACTTCAAAACTTTAAAAATGTTCACTTAAAGCTGTTCTCGCCCACAGAGATGTCTAGACAGACTGTTTCGTCCTTGTTGGGCCTTTTAGTTTTTGAAACGAGTCCGGTTTTGTGCTTTTTTAAGTGTTATAATTTCTTAAAGGAGGTTTTGCATTTTCGCAAATTGTTATGGAGACCTTGAATCACTGAATTATTATTTTTTATTGTAAATGAAACACTCACCTGGCCTTGATCAAGGTACGGCCACTTTTTCACTTCCGTCACATTTAACTTGGTTGTTAGCTTCAAACTTTAAATCTTTAAAACTTTAAAACAATTTCCAATCGTATCCTTCAACAACAACAAAAAAAACGGAGCAGACGTTGAGAATGAAAAAACGATTTTCTGATACTACTACCATAGATTAGAAAGTTAACTAGATGTACCGTCTCACCTCTTCCCATCCTACGCGGACCTCTAGCGGAAGTTGCGGCTACTAATACCTCTGCTAATGCTTTGCTTTCGTGCTGCTTGAAAGGCAAAAACATTAGCAAAGGTATTAGTAGCCGCAACTACCGCTAGAGGTCCGCATAGGATGGGAAGAAGTGAGACGGTATATCTAGTTAACTTTCTAATCTATGCTACTACTCAACGTTGTAAACCTTAACGTTTAGTTTGTCATGGGAATAAAACGGATCCTTGTAAAAAAAATGTAAAATGTAAAACAAAATGCCCTAGACATTAACATATACCCGGAGTCTTTGCATAATACAGGATGGGGAGAGGGGTTGTTGCATTCGATTAAGTAAGACTATAACACTGGGCTTAGACAAAACCTGGAAAACTCAGGGAAAATAAAAATGGAGCCAAAATATCAGGGAAATTTCAGGGAAAGCAAGAACTTTTTGGAAAATCGGGGAAAAGACAGGGGGATTTGATAAAATGCCTTTGTGTCTGATCTGTATATTTCATTGAATTAGTATATCAGAAACAATTAAATCCTAGGCTAGTAGCAAATATTTTAATTTGTGCTTTAATATATTCAAGTAGGGTAGTACCGTTATCTGTGATAAAATGCGTTTAATACTGTCCGGACTAGTCTCTAAATAGCTATTATCTGGGCTGTTGGATCATTTTCCTACAAATACTAAAAACATCTTGTAAGACACATGGAAATTACCACTGGATGCACCTGGAAAACTTGGAAATGTCAGGGAAATTGATAATTAAAAAATTGTCTGAACCCTGTAACAGAGATCCACTCAGGTCGTTCCACTTGGGCAAGATAGGTTGGAACTAATCTTGACGTGGGGGTCCAATCCGTTTTTTGCAGCAGTTGTAAGGGAGCGTGAGCTATAAGGCTAGTTGCCCCGAGCTCTACACAAAAAACGTAAAGCTTGTAGTGTTTGCGTGCAGGGTTCACTTCGGTGTAAACTTGTTTTATTAGAAAACAAAAACGAACACGCTTGATGCTTAAGGTAAGGCTTAACTGATCCGAAATCAAAACAGCAAAGAACACACAAACATTCCTGTAAGGTTCCAGCTATCGCAGTGTTGCTGTACTGTTTAGTCCACTTGAAACCTTACTGCTGTATTCAAATGTTTTTTTTTTATTATTTTTACTTTTGTGTACGATAGATCAACTGATGAATGGTACATTTACTCGGCTAAACGATATCGCTGGAAAACTAAGCGTCTTAGTACGCTTAGCATAGCTCACAGATAACTCGGGGTGCTTGCCAGTCCCTGAAAACCTGGAAACGTTCTGGAAAGTAATAATGCAATTCCACTCCTGGAAAAGTGCTTGAAAATATGGAAAAAAGACTTATGTATCATTCCACCAGTAGGATGATGATCGGGAAGTATAGTCGAGGTGACAGAAGAACACTGAAAAAAATGTGGCCGCGAAAGTACTCGTTACGTTATTCCTCATTACTACACCTATACAATAGACGTTGCGTTTTACAACACCTAATGTATAACTTAATAGTGTTATGCCGAAACTCGTCTAACTTTGCTTTGTTATTTTTAAAAGCCGGTGGGAAGGGTTATAGCCATTTGTCGTCGTCCAGGGCACATGAGGGTCATTGGTCAAGAAGCTGTCTATTGCTCGTACAGATCTAATGAACATGGATTTTCAATACATAGAAATTCGTGTTAAATCACCATTTCCAGACGCATCTGTGCATTTATTGTGGTATTCGGATTGCTTGGACATTTTTTTTTATTCGTTCCTTCCTATCGTCAGAACAGTTATGAATGAATTATGGGAAAGGCAAACATTTACTGATATTGATGATTTAGCTACATATCAGTCCAAACGTAGTGAAAGAGTTACTGAGTGTCAGTCTAAATTGTCACAAGTGAGGCTTCCGTCAGATTTCAGCTCACCAACGTGGTTACCGTATTGAATTTCCGGTTTCCACAGAAACTGTTGAACAACAGTTCTTAAAGCAATATAAAATTTAAAAAAAAAGATTTTTGCAAAATCCAGTCACAGCCTATAATAAAGGCTGCAGTTTGACTGAAATTTTGGCTGTGAAACTAAAGGGCTGCAATTCTTTGTGGTGCACAATTAAATTATTAGCAAAAATCTACTGAATAAATAACATCCCGGCACAATTATATTTGCCAAACTGATAGGATTTGAAAATAGTTTATTTGACAGTATACTTGCATCCAAAGACTGGTAAGTTTTCAAAGAGGGACTAAAACAAAGTGTTTTAAACATGAAAAGTCATCCTTGACGCATTTTATTTATCGAAACGTTAATTCGTATGTTTGTGACGCCATTCATGGCCTTGCTAGACATTTTGAGTATTGTGGTTTACAACACCTGTAGACTTTGTGGTTTGAACACCTGTTTGGTTAAATGCCGGTAGACGTTGTGGTTTATAATACCTATTCCACATCCGCAGACGTTTAACCACACGTCTACAAATATTCGTCCTTGGAAGACTTTATTTTAGACTTGCGTGTGTAGACGTTATGTTTTACAACACCTATAACCTCATTACAAGATCAGATCGTTCTTATAACGCGTTTTAGGATTATGTATGTGTTGTAACTACGACGCCATGTTTGAGTCTTATTCGGCTTAGTAATTTTAAATTGTCTTCTTCGTGATTCCAGTTATACGCCTTGCTTTCAACATAGCGGTTAATACTTAAAACATCTAACTAGTCACGTGACATCAAACGCCAGGGTGTATTGAACCAGATTTCGATATTCGTGAATCTTAATAATTTTAAAGGCTTTTAAATAATAATTAATATGACACTGGTGATCGACCAGAAAAACTGCTGTTTGATATAATTTAATGCTCAACAGCAGCATTCCTGCAGCTGCAAAATAAGGATTCAAGTTTGAAATGTTGATAGAATTGGTCCATTTCTCGGTAATTTGTAGTTTGGTTTCATTGTGTTGATACAAAAGATCAAGAGTTGATTGGCACGGGTTATGCAATAGATCAAAAGGGTTAGGGTTACGGCTGCTTCATGTCACATGATCCAAGAGTAAAATTTGATGGATCTCATTAACAAGTGTTTGATTACTGCCTTTTCCTTTCCTGTCTAATGATGGCAGACAGGCGCCAGATTTATGAATTGTCTTAAATGTGTATTAAATGGTTAAGCGTTATGTACTTGGCTTCAACGCCAATTGGGCTCATAAAAGGTTTGCTAAGGGGCCGTGGCAAAAAATTGCTCAATTTCTTACGGATGGTTCAAAATTCGTTTTTTGTGTGTGTGTGCACTACCTTCGTGGGTAAGATTGGTATAGGTCTCCCTCATTAATTTCACACATAGCTCTTTCCCGTCGTAGCATCCGGGAACTGGCTGGAGTGAAAGCCGTGTGTGGTCATCTAGGTATAAGAAATTTACCATTATGTGCAGCTGGGAATCGAACCCGCGTCCTTTGATAGCGTGTTGATGCTTTAACCTCTAAGCTGCCACGACACTACCTAGATCGCTGCAATCTGGGGTTTTAAAGCGAAAATAAGGTGATCTAAACTCATTAATTACTATAATAGGCCTTATTTAAGTCTTAAATACAAAAAGAACAAATAAAATCCGTTTCATACAATAATTTATACTGTAAAAAGAAAGAATTTGAGATTTACCAATTCTAGTACCATTTCTTACTACTAGATGTCGTTAGGAAACTGTGTTAATTAATTTAACTTGTGTGCTTCCTTTTTAATTTTTCTCTCTAAAAAAAACACACATTTGATCAAAAAAGCAAAAATATAACATCTGAAAAATTCACGAATTAGTGCATTTTGGTTACACACGTTGCTAACAACGACATCTCGTGGCAAGAAATGATACTAAAATTGATAAAATCCCAAAGTCTTTCTTTTTAGTGTATAAAATGCTGTATGAAGTGGATTGTGATTGTTCTTTTTTCTCCGGGGCCCCTCCCCAAAAAAAATCTTCTGGACTAAGATTTGCTAGTTGATATTTGCTAATAAATTCTCGTATATGTCCGTAAGAAACAAACATCCGGCGTAGCACCCATGGACTGCAGTGAAGACCATCCAGACAAAAGAAATTCATGCGTAGTTACGTGGTATGTAGTTGGGAATTCAACCCGGCTACATCTTCGGATAATATGACGACTGTTAGGACCCCCGCGCACTGGGCGGCCAGGTGGTGCGGCCAGTGGTCGTCGCGGCCAAAAAACACGGTGACGTGCTACGTGGCCACGCCCTTTTTTCATTGATAATTGTCGATTACGTGGTGAAATGAACACGGAGCAAGTATGATCGCCCTGCGGTCGCCTGCACGCCGCCAGAGATCCCAGTGGCCACTGCGACTGACTGACTGGCCGCGGCGGCCAAGTGCGCGGTGCTTCATCATATACTGTAAGCATTCTCATTGGCCACAGCGACCTGTTCGCGCAACTTGGCTGCCTAGTGCGCGGGGACCCTTAAGCTGCCACGCACGACACCAGATCGTTTTAGAAGCTCGAATCGACTAGGCGGCCAGGTCGTGCGACCAGGTTGCTGCAGCCAGTGAGAATGATTAGTGCGTGGTTTTACATAAACGATAAGCATTCTCATTGGCTGCAGCGACATGGCCTAGTTGCATAGTGTGCGGGGGCCCTAAGCTGGGCTTGTGAAACTCACCATTAGTCACAAATGCTGCCGCCAGAGGGAGTCCATCAACCCAGAGAAACGAAACAACAGAAGGCTACGCAGAAAACGAACGCTAGATGGCCGAATGCTAGTTTTTCACTGCAGCATATGGATGCTACGACGGGTTTTTGCGTTGTCTTATTACCACAGCTTCATTAACTCATTTCTGTCCCTTCTTAGATTGGCTTTAAGGCTTACTTTTTAACTTTCGTACTTAGTACGTCTTTCTCAAGCCAAGGCAGCTGCGCCTGGGCCCATTTAAAGGGGGGTTGGATTTGGAGGGGGGGGGTAGCAACTATTCCATGATTGTCACTAAAAAAAGCACTAGACTTTGATAACATCTTAGAATTAATTAGTTATCGGCTGCTTCGAAACCGTTTATTAAAACCGTTGTGTTTACTAAAACCGGTCATGATGATAATGCTGTTAGGCTCCCACAATACTAAGCCAGGTTATTGTTGGTGAAGCGATCGATACTAGTAAGGTCGAATTCGTATTTTGTTTGTGTACGTGTTTGTCTGTGTGGGAGACGATAGCGTTCGCAATTTTTTTCTGGTTTGGTTGAAATTTCATGAAAAGATGCGGAGCGTTGGTGCTTGAAATGCCAGAGTTCGAAGATGAAATGCCTATATCAAGTAATTTTCGGAAATATCGAGAAGAGCACTGGGCAGAACAGTTGCACAGATCACTATTTAAGGAAGAAATCGTACAAGTGGAACACTGGTAGTCTGCTACATTGAACACTGGGCAGAAATCATTGGGCGAGCGAAGCGATGTCTTCATATTCGACGTAATTTGGATTTTGTGTGCCTGTTTGTGTGTTTATATGGTTTTCTGCCCGGTGAATAGAAAATAATTAAATGTATTACAGCCTCTTTCGCTCGGTTGAATAATGCTTAGTAAAACTTCAAGTTACGAAACTAAAAATAAAATCAATTTAGTTTGTCAAGTTTGTTAGCTAATTAGAACATACTATAACCAAAACTGCAAGCAATTCGTTGACACGGTTCGCATTTTCGAATTCGTTTCGAATTTCTACGACTGTATCGGCAACGCTACCCATTTCAATGTCGTCGGCTTCCCTGCACGGCATGCCAGTAGGATCCCGCCTACTCCACGTGGCGTACGTGATCTTGCACAAACATTAACAAGAGGTGGAGGGCAAAGAACCTCTTTATTACTTCTTCCTAGTTTCCACACTATCAGTAACACTACTCGGAGATCTGAAGAAGGTGGAAGATTGTTGGATTTACCCCTACAACAATTTATGCCACCGTAAATTCACAGCTACACGAAACCGCAAAACCAAGTTGAGAAGACAAAAACTTTTGGTAATGCATATTCAGGATTCAGACAAAACCTGGAAAAGCTGGAGAACCCGGAAATCTCACGGAAAATGAAAAGAGAGACTAAATGTCAGAGAAATTTCAGGGAAAACAAGACATTTTTTGAAAATCAGGGAAAAGACGGAAATTTGAAAAAATTATCTGTAAGTTCCGTTGAATTAGCAGATCAAAACGCTCTTACAATTTAGGCTTAGTTGCAAATATTTTAATTTGAGCTTTAAAATGTTCAAGTACATAACAGATACACTGAGTTCGATCACGCAAAACCCAAAGTCGAAGGTTTCTTAAAACTTGCGAATTTTCGGCAACCTTTCCTGGTGGCTTCTTCAGGCAATTAAGCTACTAGCACCCCCCCCCCCCCACCCCCACTCACAATCCTTCCATACCCAACGAACTGCGTTGGTGCTGCGTGATCCAACTGTGAGTGTTTGTCATGGACTTTAACCAAAGTAAAAGTACTGATACTGAGTAATGTTCAAGTATTTCAGACATAACTTCAATAAACCAAATCATAGGCTAATACCAATATGCGATGAAAATGCGTTTAGTCCCGTCAGGAATAGTCTCTGAACAGCTCTTTTCTGGGATGTTCGATTATTTTCGTACAAATATTAATAAAAACATTAGTGGAAAACCTGGAAATGTTAGGAAAATTGAGAATTTAAAAATTGTCTGAACCCTGGTATTTTACGACTAGTTTTGACGCCTGCAAGCCCCCATGTTCCTGTTTTCTTTGTCTGCAAGCCGTGCACAATTTGCCAGCTATATTTGCTCATTCGCACTGTTGTGTCATTTCATTGTATTGCCCCCTTCTTGCGTTTGGATGGGATTTCATCTTTTGGCGGTTTTTTTTGGCCATTTTATAGTCTCACGTACTGTTTGCAGCAACGGGGCAACAATGAAACACATTGACGAAACATTATTGACATTTCTACCTACCAACAGTGTCAACAAGAGAATTAGGGTGGTAGGCTGCTGGAGTTTTTGTTTTATGTTAAGATAAAAATAAAAAGCTATCGCCTGCATCTGGTATATCTCGACTAATGTAATAATAATAATAATAAACACTACTCATGTGTCACTTATTTTAGTACCACTCCTACGAACCATTTAATTAATTTTAGGGGCCTAATAATGACCGTTAAATTAAATAATACTATCGAAAGCAACACCATGACTCTGAAGCCGAGCAAATATTTAAAATCCCTTCAGAAATACTAATAAGGGTATTATTGTGGTTTAAAACTATATTTACGAAACGGGTTTGGTTCTACTCGTGGAGTTGTTACGGCCTGGAGTATAGGCGCTACTCCCGAAAAGTTGGCACCAACTTTCAACAACCATTCATGTGCCATTGGAGCTGAGTTGGCAAAGTCCCATCGAATACCGGTTGTTGGATGATGCAAGTCTTGCTTGGGTATTTCACCTAAGCATGCATCTGATAAACATGTAACCCATATTTGGTACGCATGTCAAGTCGGACGTAATTGTGCTCACCCTAAAATATGGCTATATTATACAAATTTCCGGCCGTCTAAAGACTGGTGAATGTAGTTATAACATGGTTCCTTCTTTGTAGGTCTTGAATAATTTACTCTAGCCTTCCTCTATGAATATATTGTGTGCTTCCCCAATTATGTCTTCCCTTCCCGTCCCCCCTCCCCTCTGTCAAGCAACACCTGTTTCTTCCTGTTGCTTCTGTTCTATTCTGTTAACTTTCGATGTTTGAAGGACACTGCTGCAAACTGACGCGACAACGCGTTTCGCGAAATTGTAAATCGGCTATGTATTCAATGTATAACAACTGGAGCGCACGTGCTAGACTATAATTATAGTATTAATTTTTTTTAATGAAACTTTTGAGTTGTTCTTTCCGAAGGGCGAAACCATCTCATTACGACTGCTGCTCTCTTTTCATTAATTTCTTACAAACGGCGTTCATAAATTGGGCAGAAACTTATGGACACTGGACACCCTATCCAATTGCAATCCACATCCCCCCCCCCCCCACCCCCGCTCCACATTATGATAAATTCTCAAATAATTGTTGCTGTTTGCCTCGTTTTCCTTTTTAAGTTGAAAATCTTTCAGTTTGTCTACGAC
>JAHWFP010089113.1:0-11918 GCA_023313725.1 Lithobius niger
GGGCGTTAACAAAGCCAGGGCGTTTATTAGGCGATTTACGGTAATATTGTTGGTAGTGACGGTCGCGGAGCTTTTTTTTTTTTTACTGGCCTCTCCTATTTTGTGCCAAGCCCCTGGTGATTTATCCGCCTGCGTGACAAAAATGGACTTGTCTTTTTTAAGCCTATCGAGTGCCTGCATTTGTTCCTTAAAAACGTTAACACTCTTCCCTAGGCTTATCCAATCCCATCAGCAGTGTAGAGGCATGTCAATAAAACTACTGAACACACAAGAACCAGCATATAAAATGATTAGTAACATGGCGACACCCCAATTCAAAAATAGACTAGAAGCAAGCTGGAAGAAATTCCTCCCTCACCACCAACTACAGAGGAAGAAACAGATGAAGAATCATCAACTACGAACAGTGCCAACATCAGCCTGGAATGCTAACTCGAGGCCTACTAATAATGGGATGAGGAGGGAGTTTTAGAAGTCCGTTAGGTTTGGAAAAATGGTGAGTGTGGGTGCTGGTGGCTTAACTGCCTGAAGAATACAACTAGTAACGGTTGTCGAAAATTCGCAAGTTTTGAGGTGAAAACCTTTGAAAATCTTTGACTTTTGGTTCTGCGTGATCGAACTGTGAATTATTTGTCATGAACTTAACCGAAGTAAAACTGCTGAGTCAACCGATTTTTAGATATTCAAAATTATTTTTAAATGTAAACCACATTTATCTTGTGACCTAGTGCTTAAAACTACCTATACTTTGTTGATTAATGGCTAGTTTTTTAGGTGAGTAAAATTAACAGCTTTTTAGAACCAGGATTACCATAAAACCCATCTGGTGGCAGCGAATGATAGATTAGGATATTATTGATACATTTAATCAAGCCTAGGGCTAAAACTCTCCACTCCCTCTTCGGACAGTGAAAAGAGCTTTGTAAACTAAACTAAAGTAAAAAGTAACTACAGTCATGCAATTGATATCTTAAAACCGCCGATAGATTCACCAGAGTTCAGTGTAGCCAGCAAGCACCAGAACGTCGTTGGTACGCCGTTACAGTGAACAACAGAGCAGGTAGAAGGTAGTAAAGTAGCAAAGAGAATAGGTCTCCCATACATCAACGGAATATGTGAAATACTGACGAAAATTCTGAAAGATAAAGGTTTCAACTAAGGCGGCACCGATACCAACTTTACCGATCCGATGCCGATCTGGTTTTTAAAATGTTGCCGATATTGGTACCGATACCGGTACCAATATCGGTACCGGCCGATATTCAAAATTGTATCCCCAATTTGTCATCAAAGGTGTAGTTTTCTGCAATAGTCTAATAATTATTAAAATTAAAAAATTTTAAAGAGCACCCCACTGTCAAAACCTAGCTAGGAAGATACTCAGTGATTTCCTGAGGAACACGCCGCGAACCGCGTGTCTTAATATTGAATTGTTCCAGAGTTATCGATATTTCCGTGAAAGTTGCCGATACTGATACCACGAATATCGGCAGCCGATCCGATTCAGTATCGGTATCGGTTTCAACACCTGCCTTAGAATTGAAGGCGATCCAAGGATGAACCCCTGAAGAAAGGAAAATGACGCGCAGTGGAACACGAAAAAGCCAAGAAGATGTCTTGTCGCAGAACCATAATACTCGAGAAGGCGTACACGAGTTCCATGTGACGAGTACGATGCTGTCTAAATCAGAGAGATGTGGAAAGGAGTCAGGACATGGGTGAAGCAACACATGGGCGACAAACGGAATGAAATTGGTGAATATAGCATTGCTACCCATCACAGTCATGGAGACGAATCATGAGGTCAGTGGGGAAAAACATCCAACTCTTCTAAAATCAAATGTCCCATATGGTAAACACCTTAGGGGGTTAGAATCCCTAGCCATCCAGCAGCACGTAGGAAAAAAGGCCGCACTAATGAAAACACAGGGCTCCTCGAACCCGAGAATTCATTTTCTCCTGCGAGAAGATTTTTCTAAAACTTTTATGCTGAACTTTAGGTTTTCAAAGCAAGAATGTTTTGCTTCATTTTTTTTTTAAGAATTGTATGTTAGGCAGCCTACGTGCTAAAATAACCTGAACTGCTAAATAGGTACACGCCAAATCGCCTGAACTGCAGACTTGAGATTAGTCTTTCTTTCAAAGTTCTTAAATAATGTGTGGATGGGAGTATTTCGGAGTATTCACGTCAAATTTGTTGGTAAAGGGCACGAATAGTTGTGTCCTGGCTTGAACAATAACAAGAATTGTTAGCATGTGTCTATTTGTTGGCCACGTGCTCTCTCTCCCCGGCTACGATGTTCGTTGTTGAAGGACACGATTGAATTGTGCTCCGCTAGTATGTTAGCTTAGCTAGGGAATCGTAGGCGACTTCTAATGGACAATCGATTGTAACTGCAGTCATCAAGAATATTGGCCAGCCAGTGTACCACATGGGCTTAGACTAGAGATTAGCTGCACTGACCGTGTATTTGAGATCGTCGCAGGTTTTGCACACGGCCATTCCACTGCATAGATAAGGTGAAATCCTCTGCTGAGTAGTAGCTTTAGAGGCTACTAGGATAGTTTAATAACTTGTGCCCTAATTAGCAAATGTACGTTTATTTACAAAACAAAGGTTATGGCTGGCACAGCCATGTTGCAAGAGCGGCGGTGAAAGAAAAGTCACGACTGCGTTACGGAGAATTGCCGATGCAAAGCGGGAGCCTCATCTAGTTTGTTTTGACATTCGCGGCATTGGTTTTGAACCAACACAGAAGCATTTTGATCAGTTTTGGATTAAGTGATGCAACTTTAACCTGGTTTCAGGGAATTTCAGTGATGACATCAATTGTGAGGATTATGACACGATTTAACGGAAAATTCAAATGAAACAGAAGTTCTTTAGTGGGCGGTCACTAAAAACTCGTTGAGTCAAAACGTGTCGCATTCGGAAACGAACGAATCTTGCCGACGGTAATAACCTGTCCAAATTATTTACTTTCCGTAAGTCGATTCATTGCAAAATGAATAAAAACGAAGAAGTAAAAGAATACTTAGAACGTGTTAAAACACTAGTGCAGTTAGCCAAAACCGTTGGTTTGTGGAAATTATTATGCTCTGTAGTCTGCATAAATCGTGTGACAATTTGCTTCTTCAGGCGGACTTATTGAAAGGAGAAGATTATACGCCCAATTACGTGGAATATTTAATCCTGGAAGATAATCGGAGGCAGAAAACTGATAAGGAAGATGATGAACATGCCACTTGGTTATGTATTGTCAACGATCAGACAAATTTAAGTTCAAGAAACAAAAAGAGCAAAACGAACAACAAGACAAGGTGCAATTTTAAGTGTTTTAAGTGCCCAAAACTAGGTCATTTGGCCAGGACCTGTAAGAGTACGCATGTTGGAAGCAATCCGTCGTCGGGAGACGAAGAAACTTTGACAAAAAGTCATGGCTAGTCGATGTGGTTCCAAGTGTCAACGATGGCGTTACAGAAGATGCAAAATGAAAGAAAGGCAAAGAAGCTTAAAAAGAGTAACCACAAGTTGACAAAAGCTGGTTTACACAACTCGATGAGAGTGGGGGAAGTTACTCACCGCAAGAGCCAATAGTTGGGGAAGATCGCTACCAGCAAGTTCGTCAAGTACCGGAATATTCTGGATGAACAGGTGCACGTTCAGATTGACCATGGGCGTAGACTGGCTCGAGGGGATGAAGTTGACTCTAAAGGTTTAAGCAGGATTCTAGCGATCGCATTTACAGACTGATGAAAATGTCACACAGACAATCGTGAAAAGTCATGACGAAGTGGTGGATGTGATTGAAGACGTCATTTCCTTAGAGACCCATGTAGAGGAAGTCTTAGTGGGGGAAGTTGTCGGACAGCAAGAGACTGAAGACGTTCAATGTGTCACCTCAACTATGAAGTAAAGTCGTGCACCAACATACGAGAAGTCGCAGAAGTGCGACACTTCACCAGTTGGAAGTGAGGTTGGTAAAGTGACAGAGCATAGTGCACATTAATGTCAGCAAAAGAACTTACAAGCCGTTTCAATCTGCTAAGAATTGACTGGGTCACAAACAGCAGCAGAAAAAAGTGCCACACTGTGATCATAGAGAATACACGACATGATGGCATAAGGCCTTGTCATGGGACACAGAGAGTGGAGACACACCCATGACTGCCTCACCTGAAGAGAAGACACTCGTGTCTCAACGAGGTGGTTGAACAGATGAACTTGTCGACACCTAAAACTCAAGGGAAGAAGTCGACAAGACGTAAAGTCTGTCTCAAACACGCGACAGGTTAACCATCAAAAGATGGTGAACCCCACTTGTATCAAGCCTTGCACACGAGTGAGGGTTATTTTAGATAACGGCACGAATAGTTCGTGCCCTGGCTTAGCAAGTCTTAGCATGTGTTTATTTGTTGGCCATGAGCTCTCTCTCCTCGGCAGCGATGTTGGTTGTGAAAGGACGCGATTGAATTGTGCTCCGCTAATGTATTAGCTTAGCTAGGGATTCATAGGAGACTTTTAATGGACAACGCATTGTTAACTGCAGTCATCAAGAATACTGCTGGCCACTCTACCACATGGGCTCAGAGATTAGCTGGACTGACCGTGCATTCGAGGTCATCGCAGGTTCTGCACACGGCCATTCCACTGCATAGACAAGGTAAATTCCTCTGCTGCAGTTGACACCACAGTTTCAGCTAACTTTCATCAATAACGGTCACCACTTCCCATATGGTAAGGGGAGTTCAATACAACAATGCTGCTATACGGCTACACGGTCTACCACCATGGTGCAGTGCAAGTACAGTAGGTTAATGGTTGACACTACCCACCCCCCCCCCCCCCATCCTTTGGAGCTATCAGAAGAAAAGCTGTATGGGGTACTCATGTTAGGGTGTTGGCTTCTCCTAACCTTTTGGTGCAGGCAGTGACCAGATTTTCACTGTGCAAGGAGTAACCAATTCATATTTGACAGTTGACACCACAGTTTCAGCTAACATATTCAGGCCCAATATCGGTCACCACTTCCCAACTGGTAAGGGGAGTTGATTACAACAATGCTGCTAGAGGGTTACATGGTTGACCACCATGGTACAGTGCAAGTAGGTTAATGGTTGACAATAACCTCCCATCCTTTGGATTTGAGCTATCAGAAGAAAAGCTGTATAGGGAACTCGTGTTCAGGTGTTGGCTTCTCCTAACCTTCTGGTGCAGGCAGAGACCAGATTTTCACTGTGCAAGGAGTACACCTTCAGTACCTTGCATGCAGTACTGTATGGTGTTTTTGTTGTGTCACTATTCACTTTCCATTGGGCCATGCAAAGTTAAAAAAGTGGTTCTCGGGCACAATAAAGTTGAAAACTGACAAGGGATGCTGCTTTTTTTTTACACATTCGGTTCTCAGGCACAGAGGGATGAGGCAAAACATTTTTAACGCATTTTGTGGCCAAAAAAACCCTAAATTTTTTTTTTTTGGGGGGGGGGTTAAAATTGCTTTCTATCGTCTAATACGAAAATTTATACTACCTGTAAATTAAATTGCATTCAGTTCCTGAGTGCTCTTTATGACTTGAGGTTTTTCGCTCTCATGATCCGGCCAGTGCGCAACCCCACTGCGCATGCGTCACCATGCGCAGCCCTCCTATAAAAACAGACAGCTCGCCCCTGGCAGCCATCTCTTTTCCTCTCGATATGTCAACCATGATGGTGGCTCAAGAGGGGAGGTAGGGTGGGTATTTACAGGTAGTATACATTTTCGTATTAGACGATAGAAACCAATTTTAACCCCCCCCCCCACCCAATTTAGGTTTCTAATCGTCGGTAGAAAATTTATACTACCTGTAAATTAAATTGCATTTACAGTCAGACCTCGTCAATATAGGTGGCGGGCACTATGATGGCGAGTTACCCCGGGTTGCGGACTGGCTCCCCCAAAAAGTTCGCACTTTATTGAAAACAAAACAGAAACAGGAATTTGGATCTCTTTCGTAGGATTTAATGGCCCTGAAAAGGGCCGTTTTGTGTTTTAGATGGGGTCTTGCATCCGTCTTCTGGAGGTCTTGAAGCGGGAAGTCTTGCTTCCGTCTTCTGGAGGTCTTCGTTTCTGTATTAGTGCTTAAGGGGGTTGGACTATGCATATGGCTGTTACGGCTGTCTTGACATGTCTCCAAGATAATGACTTGTGAAGACAGTTTGACTTCTCCATGATGTGGTTTGTAAAATTTCAGCGATGGAGACTTGATTGTGAAAAGCCCATGAAGTTGAAAGTGCCCGGAGTTCGTGTGCAGTTGCCTTGATGTTGCTGTCGGCACAGCTGATGTTCGCATCGTCGTATGCCCTGTTGATGACAGTTTTGATCCAATTGGCGATCATTGCAGCAGATGTTACATTTGTTCCTTTGGTGAAAGGAAGGAAGAGTTGAGTGCGACCTCTTGGACATTCGAGGTCACTTGTGCATTTAATGTAGTATCGCAATGCACGGACGGGACATAAGAGTTCGCTCAGGTTCATCATCGTAGATGTTTGTGAGAGCCGGGATGATGATGGGTTTGGATGGTTCACATGGTTTCCGAGTTTTGGCTCGAAAGTCAGGTCGGGGCCTCAGATGAATGAATTTGCTATTGTCGAAAAAGAAGCAGTGAGCAGGGTCGTTCGATAGTGCTTGCATTTCGCTGCTGCGGAGGCTTGCTGCCAGAGATGTGAGAAAAACTGTCTTTTTTGTGAGGTGGTTGATGTGACAGGTTTGGATGGGTTCGTATGGATCTTTGGTTAGAGAGTCCAAGACCAGGGGGAGGTCCCATTTAGGAAATTGATGATGGATTGATGGTCTTTCTATTTCGAAGGATTTTAAAAGAGATGTAATGCGATAATCTTCGAGGAGGTGTCTGTTTCCGGCTGCCTTGAAGACAGTGTTTAGGGCGGAGCGGTAGACCAGAATGGTTGAGCCTTTTTAGCTTGTCCTTGAAGAGATCAGTGAAGAAAACTAGGAGGTCTTGAATAGGGGGACTGATTGGATTAACCTTTTTCCGCTTACGCCAATGAAACCATCGTTGCCAGTGGCTGATGTACATTTTGTTGGTGGAGCCCGTAGGGCCTTGCTGGCGATGAGAGTGGCTTGTTCTTCAAAAATTCCAGCCTCCTTGATGAGTTGGATGATAGTAGCCACCCGTGCAGATGTAAGGTGCTGGAGTTCGGGTGGAACTTGGTTCCCTTCTGTTGGGTTAAGAGATCCGGAGGGTTTGGTAGTTCTCTTGGTACGTCTACAAGAAGGTTGAGTAGGCGAGGGAACCAGGGGACTGGCGGCCAGTTCGGTGCGATGAGAAGAAACAGTCCCTGGATCTGTTCGATTTTCGTTTGAATGGAGGGAACAGGTAAGCGTAGAGGTTGTCCCATGGAAAGGTCAGAGCATCCACTGCACAAGCCAGATCGTCCGAAATTGGGCTCACGAATTGGGGAAGTTTGGCATTGTGCCTCTTAGCGAAGAGGTCGATCATGGGTTTCCCCCGGGTGATGAAGAGAGATTCGCAAATTGAAGTTTTGAGGGACCATTCTCCTGATGGTGGTTTCTTCCGAGGTAGTGCATCTGCTATCACGTTGCGGTTGCCCGGAATGTGGAGCGGTTGGAGAGTTGTGTTGAGTTCCAAGCATAGGCTGAATATTTCGGAGGTGATTTGATGAAGGGTCCAAGAACGTGTTCCTCCTCCTTTCGGTATGTAGGCGATTGCAGTGGTGTTGTCGGCTTGGATTTGGACGATCTTGCCTGTTAAAAGGTGACGGAAGTGGAGAAGAGCGTTGTGGATTGCTTTCAGTTTGAGGATGTTGATGTGCTCGGTCGTGTTGGAAGGCCACGTCCCTTTTACCTCGTTGTCCATTATGTGGGCTCCCCATCCCGTTTGGGATGCATCGGTTAGAAGAAGAAGATCGGAAGGAGGTTCGTGGAGAGGCATAGTCCTGGACAGGTTTGCGGCGTTCATCCACCAGTGACGACATTCCCATGGGAAGTGGGGGTCGGATGGCATCTGTATCTCTGATGATGGAAGGTGATTGCTCCAATGGTCGATGCGGAAGTGGTGGAGCGGCGCAGTCATTCAGCGCCCTTAGGGAAGTAGGTCGGCCATTGAATCCATTTTGCCTATGAGGGAGTTCAAGAATGTTAGAGAGTGAGTTGTGGACTGGAAAAAGGAGAGGCAGTGATCTAGTAGGTCGGTTTTCCTGTCCGTTGACGGTGTGACGGTGGCATTCGTAAAGTTGAACTCTACGCCAAAGAAGATGAAGGTTTGTGCAGGTTGGAGTCGTGATTTCTTCCAGTTGACTCCCAGACCTAGGCTGTGGAGGAGTCGAATGGTGAAGAGAGTGTCCTGCCGGAGTTGGTGGGGACAGATGTTGTTTAGGAGCCAGTTGTCGAGGAAGGCGTTGGCTCCTACTTGTTGACGATGAAGGTGACTCAGGATAGGCTTCATGACGAGAGTAAAGATGTGTGGAGCAGCGTTGAGGCCGAACGGAAGGGTTTGGAGTTCGAAGATTTTCCCCTGGTAGATGAAGCGGAAGTAGTGGAGGTACTTTTTGTGTAGGGGGATATGCAGGTATGCATCTTCGAGATCGATCGAGATTGTCCATTCTTGAGGTTTGAGGGAGAGGCGAATGGATTGAAGGGTCTCCATTTTGAAGTGGTCGTTGTTCATGTAGCGATTTAGTAGTTTCAGGTTGAAAATCATTCTCTCCCCTCCGGACTTCTTCGGTCTCAGGAAGATGGAACTGTAGAAGCCAGGTTTTGAATGGTCGGGGCAGAGGCGGATTGCATTTTTGGCCAGAAGGGCGGACACTTCTATGGAGAGAGCGGGTGAGGTCTTGGTTGCGAGCTCCCAGGGAGGGGTGAATGCCATGGGTGGTTTTGAGTTGAAGGATGGTTGAAAGCCATGGGATACGATCGAAAGGATTATTTTGTTGTTTGTTATCTGATGCCATGCTGTTTTGAAGTGACCGATTCTGCCGCCTACGGAGAGAGCATGGGCATAGTCACTTGCGACGAAAGGATTTACGGCTGGAGGCGGACGAGTACTTGCTGCGATTGACGGGGGTGGAGCTCCTTCTGATCTTGTTGTAATTGCGTGGGTTGTTGTGGTTGTTCCCTCGAAAGGACTATCTTGACGGGGAGATGGTTTCCTCTTATCCCGGGACGTTTGGTTATTGGTCGTGGGGTGTAGAGGCGGTGGCCTGGAGTCAGAGGCGTGCTCTTGAAAAGGTTTCCGAAATGGTTGGTTGTTTGAAGGTTTGAACACTTTCTTAGGCTTGCGAGAGATGTCTAAGTGAGGAGCGAGGGTTGGGATGCGGCCTCTGAAGAGAGTGTCCGTCTCGTGAAGAGGTTGGTTGCGGAGGACGTGTTTGGTGGATGTGTTCAGATTGGTCGTGGTACTTAAGGCGATGTTCCTTAGTAGGAGGGTGGAGTTGAACAGCGCCTTGGTGAACCAGTTAAATGAGTGATATGAAGCAAAGAACATTTTTGTGTAAAGTTCAGATATGAGAAAATGAAGGTACTTGACATTCTTTTGACTGGTCTCACGAGGGAGTATCTCACAAAGTGCGTTGATAGCCGTGGCGAGGACGTCAACTTGGGAGTTGGCGCGAAGGCCTAAGCGAAGTATCTTGTCGTTTTCACGGAGCACGGCTGTAGGAACTTCGGTGCGACGGGGAATGTAGAGGGCAGTGCCGAAGTCCATTTTGGCTTCGGTTGAAATAAGATTGTTAGTAAGTTTCAAACTGGCGCGGGTTGGCAGCGCCGTCGCCGGTTGCTCTGAAGAACCAGGATTCACGTCCTGGACGAGGAGGTGGTGGGTCCTGGTCGAGTTCAAGAGGGTCGCCTTTGCCCAAGAGGGAGCCTCCAGTTCGAAGGACCGTTGTGAGCAAGGCCGTGGATTGACCAAAGCTTTTTCACGTTTGTTCTTGTCTCGGAGGCCATAGCCGAATACCGTCGAAAGACCCCTATTCTTCGGCTTGGGGGTGGAAGTGTCGGGTTTGTAGAGGTAGTCATCAGGGATGATGGCTTCGACTGTCTTGAGAAGGTCAAACAGAGGGATGGCGGTCGGGTCGTCGTCGGCCTGAAGGCAATCTTCGTAAGGGTCGAGTGGCAGTTGTGCAAAGTTGACTCGATGCGGGAGTTGCTGGCCCAACGTGGAGGCTGAGTCGAGGTCGTCTTCAGTGTTGAAGATGTTGGATAAAAGTTCAGTCGTGGAAATGTTAGGGCGATGTTTCTTTGAAGGCGGCTGGGCAGAAGGCTGCTTCCGTTTGCGAGCGTCGACGGCAGAGGATGCAATCCATTCGTGGACGTACGAAGCGGCCTTAGAAGGAGGTTTCACCGTCGGTGCAGAAGGGCGGTTCTTGTAGGAAAATTCCCTGATGGCACGGTTCATGAGACGATGAATTTCCTGCGTGGACAAGGGTTCTGTTGCTGGTGATGCGAAGCTGATGATAAATCGAAGGGTTGGACATCATGTTGCTGTGGGACGAGAGATACTGAGGTTGATGGAGGTTGACTGAGGTTGATTGAGGCGCAGGGTAATGGCGAAGCAGAATTATCTTGCGTGGTCAATGAGGCTGTGAGTTGAGGTGGAGATGGCAGCACTACGATGCTGGGATCCGGTGGCAGCGGACTTGACGGTGAAGAATCCATAGTGCACCGGTGAAAGGTTACAATGACGGAGCGGCGGCAAACGCTCACGGTGATCGACGAACGAGCAGCGAGTGACGATCAGCTAGGGCGAACGACGAACGGCAAGGAAGATGGCATCGTAGCTTGTGGCTTAATGACATGCGAATGACGAACAGGAACGACGAACGAGGAGGAAGATGGCGTCGTAGCTTGTGGCTTAATGACAGGCGAATGACGAACGGGAACGACGAACGGGAAGGAAGATGGTGTCGTAGCTTGTGGCTTAATGACAGGTGAACGACGAACGGGAACGACAAGGAAGATGGCGTCGTAGCTTGTGGCTTGATGACATGCGAACGACGAACGGGAACGACGAACGATGAGCGAGTAGTTGAAGGCGAACGGGCAGCACGCGGCGACCGCAGCAGGTTGCGTAGGAGTTCAGGCAAGTGTCCGAACGACGAATGGGCTGCGTACGGCGAACGAAGAACGGGCTGCGAACGGCGAACGACGAACGGGCGGTTGAAGGGCGGCAGGCAGTACAACGAACGGCAGCAGGCGGCGTCGAAGTTCCACGCAATGGTATGCGGACGACGAACGGGCTGCGAACGGCCAACGGGCGGCGAACGACGAACGGCGAACGGAGAGTGGAGAGGAGAGCTTCTTCAGGCGACGTCTGCGACGAGAGCTTGAGGAAAAGAGATAGCCGCCAGGGGCGAGCTGTCTGCTTTTATAGGAGGGTGACGCATGCACAGTGGGGTTGCGCACTGGCTGGATCAGGAGAGCGAAAAACCTCAAGTCATAAACAGCACTCAGGAACTGAATGCAATTTAATTTACAGGTAGTATAAATTTTCTACCATCGATTAGAAACACCTTTTTCATACTTATTTTTATTGGACGAACAAGTCATGACTATCAAAGATGTGTTTGACGTTTTCAAATGGTTGACTTACACTTAAATCCGGCTTAAAATTCCCCAATGCCGTAAATATTTTGTCCGACATTCAGTTTGCACCAATACTACCGCCATCCTGAATTACCGTTTTTGTAGTTTCTGTAGTTTTCGGAACTAAAACGAACACCAGCACACGTGTATGTCACGACTAGTTCGTCTTCCAAAAGCAATTCATCCAAATAGTGGTTAAAGCTTTTGTTTCTCAGTGAAGGAAAGATATTACTTCAAAGGAAAGGTGTTGACTCGATCCTCATATTAGAAGAAATTTTTATTCGAAGCAAGCATAGATCAGATTTCAGAACCCCCCCCCCC
>JAHWFP010089115.1:502-16563 GCA_023313725.1 Lithobius niger
TAATTTCTTTACTAGAGTATGGCAATTAACTTCACCAACCAAGAGCTGACATGCATTATTACATGTACGGTCGGGCTGACGGCAATGCTGTAGAAGCAGCCAGGCTGTATGCTGTGAGCTATCCGAACCGAAGGCATCTGCACCGTCGTACGTTTATTCAGCTTCACTAACGTCTGTGTGAGTGCGGGTCATTTGTGCGGGTCATTTGAGGTAGCACCACGAGAAGGAAGGCCAAGAACTGTTCGTACCACTGAACTGGAAGAGCGGGTGTTACGGAGGGTGGATGACGATCCGGGAATCAGCACAAGGCGGTTTGCTTTGACAGAAAACGTAGACCGTAATGCTGTCTGTAAGATCCTGCATGACGGACTGCTGCGCCTATATCATCTGCAGCGGGTGCAAGCCCTGGCTGAGAACGATTATCCGGCAAGGGTCGTATTCTGCCAGTGGCTTCAACAACGTTGTGCTGCAGACCCTCTCTTCCTCAGCAGAGTGTTGTTTACTGATGAAGCCGCTTTCACCCGAGATGGAATTGTGAACTTCCACAACACCCATGTCTGGGCATATGAAAATCCTCACGCGACCCTGCATCATCGTTTCTCAATCAATGTGTGGGCTGGTATTGTAGGAGATTACCTCATCGGGCCGATCATTTTACCCAACAGGCTTACAGGGGCGGCATATCTTACCTTCCTGCAGTGCGAATTACCTGTTCTGCTCGAGGACATCCAACTGGGGACACGGCAGAGGATGGTGTTCCAGCACGACGGAGCACCACCCCACTTCCTTCCTGATGTGAGGCAGTATCTAAACGAACAGTTTGGGGAGAGATGGATTGGCCGAGGAAGCCCAATTCTGTGGCCTCCCCGTTCACCTGATCTCAATCCATTGGACTACTGCATCTGGGTGCACATGAAGGTACTTGTTTATTCACGCAGCGTAGACACTGAGGCAGAATTGCGCCATGCGTTCATGATGCATTTCAACAGGTTAGGCAGAACCAGGGAGTCTGTGCAAGGATTCATGCGTCTCTCAGTAGAAGAGCAGCGTCATGCATTCAAGCAAACGGGGGCCATTTCGAACATTTGTTATGAACTCCTAGTTTCGTCATGGCAGTGTGCAACAACGTTTTTAGTCTGCATGAGGCACGAAAGGTTCCTTCTGGGGAAGCGGTCAAAGCCACCGTCTAGGCGATTCCAACTTACTATTTTTTTTGGCATTTTGCTTTGTTTCTAGCAGGTACCTAGCCGGGTTTTTGGGGCCGTGGGGGGGCGAACCTACAACCCTAATGTGTGGGCGCCTCGTCTAGGACGGATGAGTAATAACTTTGTAAGGAACGGTTCGCTCCTAAGCGTGTCTTCACCGTCACGTGTTGTTTCATTTTTTAAGCATGTGGTGCGCTACCCCTGAAAGTTGGCTGACTATGCCTGCGTCACCTTGGGAAGTCATTTCCAGCATATGTGTTATGGTTTTTTTTGATAGATGTGATCAGTTCTACCTCCCTGTCGATTTATGACCATGACTTCTGAGACACCCTGTATTTATAATTTTTTGCTGAAAATGTTAGAAATTTTATAAATTTTCTTTATCTAGTTGTCAAAGTATTACTGTGCTATTGCGCGGTTCAGTTAGCGTCTAGAGTTACTTACACCAAGCTGTTTGCTTTCTTAATCTGACCTAGCTCTGAATAATCTAGAATTAATAAACAAAAACGGAACGTTAAATGTTTAGAGTAAGGGTCTAAAAGTCAAAACCTAGAAGGAACACGGACAAGCTTTGACAGTAAGGGTCTAGGTATAAAATTTTGTAAGAGGCTGGTAAGCATTAGACCCTTACTACCCGGTGGTTAGCTTAGGTCTACTCTATTCGGACAGAATGTGTATGAACGGTTGTATCAGGTTTCTTTGTTCTTAAAGTTCTAAGAACACAATTTTCTTGTGAAGTTTGGCATTTTGTCTTTTGATGCTTTAGAATTTTTTATTATATTTCGTAGATTTACGGTGGAGGATAACCAGTAATGCTCTCTGCTGAGAATACCCTACCATGTTACTAAATGGACAAATAGTTTTCAACATAAAACAAAGCAGCAAACGTATACCAACCACTGGATCATCACATGGGTCTTTGTAGGAAGATTTCCAGTTTTTAGTCAAAATGTATTTATTTCTGACCACCGGGTAGTAAGGGTCTAATGCTTACCAGCCTCTTACAAAATTTTATACCTAGACCCTTACTGTCAAAGCTTGTCCGTGTTCCTTCTAGGTTTTGACTTTTAGACCCTTACTCTAAACATTTAACGTTCCGTTTTTGTTTATTAATTCGTGTTACTTTTAGAATTGCAGCTAAACTGTAAAACAGTGCAGTTATCGGTCCAAATTGAAAGTTTAACACAGAAACCCTAGGCTGACTCTTACTAACACTGTTAATAATTGAAACAAATCCTTTAATCTTCAGTCTTGCAGCTGGCGTTTGCAAATTGGCATTGTTGCATAATAACAATGTTTAAAACAATGTAAAACAATCAATCTGGTCGTTTAGAGCTCCATAACCCATGAACCACTTGACCAATTAGAAAATGCCTTATGGAAAGGGCACATCTACAGAGCAATACCTGTAAAATGAGCTAAGAACCAGATTCATAGGACAAATGGTTTGACCTGTAGAGAGGACAGACGAAAGTATCCCCAGAACAACAACAACAACAAGCAGAACAAGAAGTTGTCTATTTGGCCCCTCTCTGTATCTCGGGTTTGGCTGGACTGAATTTCACAATTTTTGGACTGTAGAGAGGCCTTGACTAGTGGAGGCTGGATTCCAAATTTGGTTTTAAAATGTTGACTTTTGACGGAGTTATAAGCTCTCAAAGTTAAGAGTTTAACACAGAGACCCTAGGCTGACCCTTACTAACACTGGCTATCGCCAGTGTTAATATATTTCGCTTAGGAGCAGACTTAAAGTGTGAGCAGACTTGATGGATGTATTGTTAGGGAGGATTAAACAAACGAAGTTTCAACAATCAGCAAGAGGGCAAGCGGGCTCATTCTTACCACGGTAGCAAAGAAAAAGAGCGAGCGGCCGACAATGAAAACGGACATGCGCTCTAACAATTAGAAACAAACACTAGTGCTTCAATAATGATGACTATTATAGCCGAGTTGAATCAGCGGGAATCAGCTAGACCGGCGTATGTTACTCCGGGGAACAACTAGTATTATACAATCCGTACCGTTGCAATTGTTGTCGTTAGCCGAGCGTATGAATCGAGCGAGGTCGAATGCTCGATTGAAAATGTGTTTCTGTTTTCCTGTCTGTCTGTGAGTGTGTTGTCTGTTGGAGAAATACAACATTCCCAGTTTTGTTTTGCTTTGCGTGAAATTTCATGACAAGGGGGTTTTGGTGCATGCTATTCACGAGTTCACAAAATCTTACCTCAAAAATCTTCAGAGACATTCGGGTCTTCATTTGGATGGCTAAGCCAATTTTAAGTGGCGACGGTAAGTTAAAACGATCTAAAAGTGTATTGGTTCTGAGCACTACATGAACAACTAAAAGCCATCGAATATCATAACTTGCTGGCATCACGTCTGCTACGGAGCATGTGTTCCTTCTTCCGGTAAATTTGAATTTGAATTTATTAAATAAAGCTTTGACCCAAGGCCTAACGCCCTGTTTACAGCATCTAAACCTAATAAACTTGATTAAACCAATTATAGTGAGAGTCGATTAGTTTTCCCTTGCGAATACAGCGATCGATATGGCTACTAATTGTCTAACACGTGTGAATAATAATTATTCTCCTAAGAATACAATCCTAACACCCAAATGATTTCTTAGCCGCGGTTCCACGACGCGTATGCAACCGTAAAACCAGTGGTCGCTTGAATTTTAGCTTTTTTGCATCAATCCCCCATACATGTTTTGATCAACTGCGTCGGATGGCATGGCGGCGCACACCTCTCAATTAAAGTGACACTATCACCGATTGAACTGCGAACGAAAATACCGTGGCGCCATCTAGCGACATTGATATTGCTAACCTTTATAGCTTGCTCGCAGGTGCACGAGGATGAATCAAATTTACACTCAATAATTAAGGATATCGTGGCTTGTTTGTTTCGTTAAAAGAAATGCCGTTATGCATTCCTTCACTTGGTTCAAACAAGAGCTAGATGGTATTACACAGCGCTAGATGTTGTCAGAATTCGTCTGCTTTCAATCGTGCACTTCAATCGTGATAGTGCACTTTAAAGACGAGCCCACTGCGATTCTTCAATCGGTTTCATTTTAAACTGTAAGTTTAATTAGAACACTAGTGAACTGAATCAACATTAAAAATATTCAGCACCGTTTGGCAGTTTTATGAAACGGGAAGCCTCCACCGTTTAGTCTCGGCGGTTTGAACATTTCATTTATCCGACTGCCACGTCGCACGACTGATAAGGATGAAATATCTAGATAGCACAGTCAATGCCCAAAAGTAGTTTTATGAATTTGCGCCCCCACCCCCTCCCCTGACAACAAAAAAAATGTCATACAGTAGAAGTTGTTTTAAATATTTCTCTTCCCCCTCCAAAAAAAAATACTAAGCATCAAAGTCATGAACGATTGTCCAAACAAGTAGCCTTAATCTACGCTAATTTCGCATTGCCGACATGACATACAAGCTTGTTATCCAGTTCGTACGAATCTAGATCAGAGGAGCCGCGTGCCTACGTCAGTGATCTGTGCTATAATTTGCCAGTCATTGGTCGGTTGGTGTTGACGTCCGCCGCTGACGAAGGCTACATAGTTCCCAGTAATTGGTAATGGATGGATGACGTCAGTCGGCTGAAGAAAAAATAACGAACATCGTACGTTTGCTGCGAACAAAAATCTTTGATTATTTCTAGTGTACGATTTCCCCGGCGGAATCGATCCATTTTCGAACTTAGAACTAGAAATATGCCATAGAATCTGTGTGCAAAATTTGACAGACAACCAATAATTCGTTAAAACGCTATAGCGCGAACACACAGACAGACAGACAGACAAACAGACAAACCGTTCGCATAAGAGTCTAATCGACTCTAATAACTATAACAACAACCATCTGCACACAAATACGCATAAGAAAGTACCGCTCTCTGCCAGAACACACACATCACAGCTTGATCTCCTATTGTCCATTGCTCACAAAACACACGTGCTACTGCTTGGATGCGTAATCTTTGTAGGCCCCAGCGGGATAGGACTCCGTTAAATACACCGAACCATGGCCACTAAACTAACTGGCCCGACCTACAACGAATTAGAGGGGGTAGACAAAATGGACGCTACGACTGGCCCATTTCTTGAGGTCTGTTCGGGAATTGGCAAATCGCATCGGTGCATTTTTGTACGGAGAGTCACGACATCTGTTGGCATCTAGTGGCGGTTTTCAAAATGTAACTTTAATTTTACGTATATTTGCGGGACAAATTTTTATTATGTATTAAAGTATTTTTAAATAGTTTTTAAGCTATCACTCGGCCACAGTTAAGCTATTTCTGTGCACTTGGAAAAAAAAAGCGACACATTCGTGTATCCAGAAAGTGTTGCAAGGGGAGAAAGGTTGAAGTTTTGTACGGACGGTGTCGCCCTCGGTTGACAGAAAGAAGCAACATAACGAATCTTCGCTTAAAGGAACATAAATCCCTGTTGGCTTTCCTGCATGACGAAGTTTTGCGACATTAGTTCAAATGCATGTAAATGTTGCCAACACATTCATTTTCTTGCGTGCGAGGTGATTTGGCGACATTAACTCTAACCTGTGTAAATGTTGCTAACTGCAATCTCATCGGGTCGCATGATGTACCGGAAGGATTATGTCCTTTTAAGTGGCGTTTTCGGCAGCCATATTGACCAACCCAGTCGCATATGCTATTTTTTATCCAAGATCCGGCTAGTACTGTAGATAGCCCTGACCGAACATAACTCCCATCATATATATCACTGCGCACATTACTACAATGCATGTCGCCGTGCACATTTCCACTGTGTACCAGAGTGGCTGTTCCATCCACCATGTAAAGATAAAAGATAAAGACTACCGACAAAGATAAAGACAACAATGTAGGAACCTAACAATGGCCACAAAAGATGAAGCTAATGGGCTTCAAATTTTGACCCGTATGAGATGAAGATGAAGCAAATACTCAGAAGCAAAAGGTAAAAGGAAAAGGTTTGGCTTAAAATAATTTCCTCTTCTTTGTATGAATAATGATTACCTTTTGCTTGGAAAAACACTTCAGTCGGTAAGTAAAATATCAGTGGCGAAGCAGCTATTCAGTGACTGGCTTTGCTACATTGCGCTGTTGTTTGTATATGTTTAACGTACACATTCCTTTGCGGTTTACGCACTAATCTCCGTGGATACTCGTTTTTGGTATTCCAACATGTGTTGTCCACTACACCTGGCAGTTGGGAAGCGACATTTACTAAGCCATAGCGTTTTGGCTTCCATTATGGCATTTTTTTTTTCGTTTAAAGAAAACACAAAATCGTCATCAAGAAGTGAAAAATTTCACTTGTGGATGATGACTGATTAACAAAATTACACTTCCTGGTGCAGTTTACAAATTTATTAACGGCAAATACATGTAAAGAAAGAAAATTTTAAACACTAAAATATGTAATTTAAAAAAAAGTACAGAAAAGTAGAAAAAATCCAGTATTCAGTTTGTACAATTATTATTTTATGAACCACATTTTGAGAGATCGTGACACTGACGATTGATTTTTCTACCGAGAAGTCCTCACGTATTCCATTTTGACATCCATGACGGGATAGATACCTCAAACATATCTTCATTTTCTGTAGAGACGTGAGTGCACCCCCACGAGATTTTGCGGTTGCCCCCCAGACAGGCAAGCCATTCCAAGTTTTCCACTTCAAACCGAAACAGGCTTTTATAGTTACTGTGGATTGGAGAGGAATGAGGCTTGCAGTGTTTAACATTTCGAACATGTATTGCTTCCGCCATGGTAACATGAACAACAGCCACCGTAGGAAGGTGTGAGTCTACCTCTGACTAAATGCATCTTTTTGTAAGAATTTGCTTGCTTCTTTGAGCAAAGGGTATATTTTATTCACACACCATTTACTTCTTGAGCAAAAGGTCGGAAGAAAAAAGCATTAGCTTCTGACTCAAAAGTAGGTGTTCCTTGTTCGTTCTTTGTATTTATACAACTTAAAGGACTTGCTTCATATTGTGCAAGTAGAAGGTTAGCCTTCGTTTTATTCATACGGCCCAATAGAGCAGTGACACGACGTAGTATTATGAGTGTATATAACTCTATGCTGGAGCCTTAATGGGTTAGCTGCAAGGGCCACTTCAGAAAGAAACAGAAGGGTGTCATACTGAAGCCGATGCTGTGAACAGTGATTTCTTAGACCTAAAACGCGAGATTTTTGTTGTTGGAGAAAACAACGTTATTTTAAGTCTAAGAAATCCGCTCTTCCGTTGTTTTTCCCTCCATTTTTATGTAGTGCACCTTGTAGTTATGTCCCTCCAAAATCCATACTGGTGCCAATATGGCGGCAAATGTCACTGCTCTATAGCTTCAATAGATGCTGGCTATTAGAGCCGTATTGCGTAGTTTCAATGTTGATTGAGTAACATGCACTATAAACGCGATTGTAGTGCCAGGCTTTCGCCTACTATAAAATTAGAGAAGTCACCTCACTTGGTATAATACGGAAAAAGTGGGGGAAGGATACCAATTATATATAATTAAAAAAAAAAGAAGGCTAACTATAATAAAAAAAAAGAAACAGAAGGCACAGCAAAAAGATGGTTGAATTGGGGTGCACAATATCCCACACAAGAGACAAAAGCAAAAGGAGAAAAGGAGGAGGAGGACAGTTAGGGGGAGAAATGGGAGGATGGGGAGGAGAGGGTGGGGAAGGACGGTGGAGGAGGGGGGAAGAAAGGTGGCATGGAGTGGGGGGAGAGAGGTGTTGGAGGGGAGAAGAGGAGAGTGGTGAGGAGGCGCGAATATGAGAGTGAGAGGAGAGGGTGAAGATAGGGTAGCACGAAAAAAATGGAAATAGTCTAATTAACGTCCTTTTCAACTGCTACAGTTTAAAAAGGAAACGTGTCACTTTAAAAAACAATGGACTTCAAACAACGCCTTCAACGTGTTCCGTCGCAAACAATTGTATGGCCCACAACAAGAGAAATTAGTTGAAAAAACAGATGGAGTATTCACACAAAAAATGTTTCCAGAGAAATATTCACAAAGTAAAATGTGTGTCGCACAATTTCTGTCAGGCTAATTAAGGGAGTGCTGATGAATTCTGAGCGTCGAAGGGGAAAATATTTGCGTTCGTCTCTCATTTTACAATGAAAAGTAGTTAGTGGAGCTCGTAGTTCTTTGGAAATTAGTGACCCTGTATCACTGTTATTATCATGAGAATCTATTATTTATTTATTTAAAAAAATAAACAGCTCGACGCGAAATGTTGAATAATGCGTACGATACTGAATAAGATGTAGTAAAACTCACAAGTTGTTTTATACAACTTCGAGGATTACACTGTAATCTGAAATAATGTATCATTATTATTATTGATGTATGCAAAAAATAACAACATCAAATATGTGTGGTTCAGCAACGGAAAGTACACATGAGGGCAAATAAAACTGAACAAAAGGTAATAACAGTTCGTTCCGAGTTAGACTTGACGTAAATTGTTACACATCTTCACAAACCAAATTGTAGAAAGCATTGAACAACTTAAAGAATGTGTTACGAATGAACTGAAAAGTGACATGGGAATAAGAGTGTTAAGCTTAAATATTAGAAGTTTAAAAAAAACTGGGAAAGTCTCCAAGTGGTAATACGCAGGAGTAAAATTAAATGGGACTTTATTGTCTTAACAGAAATAAACATAAAAATAGAGGAAATTGAAAATTATAAAATAGAAGGTTACATAAATCATGCATTAACCAGGGAAGAAGCAAAAAGAGGTGGTGGAATTTTGGTATTGATTAGCAAACATCAAAATTTTAAAAATATAGAAATACAAAAATTAAAATTAGAAGGGAACGACAGTATAAAAATTAACTTTGAATTTTTAAATCAAACTTTTGAAATTTTAACAGTTTACAGAAAACCGGCTACAAATAAATTAAAATATATCAGAGAATTAAAAAAAAACATTTAGCAATCATGATAAAGAAATTAACACAAAAATTTACTTAGGAAATATAAATATTGACGTGTTAGAAAATGACGACTTGGAAATATAAATTTGAACAAAATATGCACTGCAAAAATGGCGTTGTGAGTTACAACACCTACATAATCCTAAAACTCGTTATAAGGACGCTCTTGGTCTTATAACGAGGTTTTAGGCGTTGTAAAGCACAACGTCTACAAACGCAACGTCTAAAATCAGTATTCCAAGGACGAATATTTGTAGATATTGCATGTTTAAACGTCTATAGAATAGGTGTTGTAAACCACAAGGTCTATAAGTGTTGTAACCCACAACGTTTGCAGGTGTTGTAAATCACAACGTCTATGCATGTTGTGAACCACAGCGTCTGTAGGTGTTGTAAATCAAAACGTCTATAGGAGTTGTAACGTACAATATCTATAGGTGTTGTAACCCACAACGTGTGTAGGTGTTGTAAACCACAACGCCTAAAATACCTAGTAAGGCACTGAATGACGTCACAAATATAATTATGAGTAAACATTCTGCTTAACAAAATACGTCAAGGATGACTTTTCAAGTTTTAGATATTTTGTTATAGTCCATCTTTGAAAAGATTTTCAGTCTTTGGCTGAAAATACTGTCGACTAAATTGTGTTTTTATACCAGTTTGGTAAGTAAAATTGTGCCTGGATTTTATTGTTCAGTTAAGTTTTTGGTAATAATTTAATAATGCCAAACAAAATTGCAGTCCTTTAGTTTTACAGCCAAACTGCAGCCTTTAACTGCAGCTTTTATTTTTATATTGCTTTAAAAACTGAAGTTAAACCATTTCTGCGAAAACCGGAAATTCAAATGGTAAACGCGTGGGTAAGCTGAACCGCTAACAGAAGCCTTGAGTGAAGCAGTGTACTATTGCACAGTAACTCTTTAGTTAAGTTTGGTACTGATGTGTAGTTAAACCATCAATATCAGTAAATGTTTGTCTTCCCCTAATTCATTTAAAACGTTTCTGACGTTAGGGACGAATTAATAAAACGTACCCAAGCAATCCGAAAACCACAACAAATGTACAGTTGCGTCTGAAAGTGATGGCTTAACAAGAGTTTCTATGCATCGAAATCTCCGTTAATTCGGTGTGCTTGGATAATACAGTCAGCTTCTTGACTCGTGACCCTCATTTGCCCCGTGGGCTTGTAGGGTGACCAATCGGATGGAACTTTTCCCACCGACTTATTAAAATAACAAAAGAAAAATATATGACTTACAGCATAACACAATAAAGGCGTGCGTTGTAGGTGTTGTAAAACGCAACGTCTACTGTAGGTGTTGTAAAACACAACGTCTACTGTAGGTGTTGTAAATCATAACATGTTGTGACCACAACGTGTTGTAAAAAAGGAGAGAAATAGGTGTTGTGATTCACAACGTCTATTTTTACAGTGTGGTCGATAAATATGAAAACATGTTAGCAAAAAAAGATTTTGAAAAATTAATTGACTCTCCCACTAAGGTGGAAATTGTAAAAAAAAAAATAGAAATGAGTACACATTACAGAAATCATGTTTAGACCATATATATGTAAAAGCAAATAAATGGATGGCAAAGGGAGGAACAATTGAAGAAAAGAGTTCTAATCACTATTTCACGGCATGTTGGTTGTGGGAAAAAAACCAGTCTCAATTTGAAAAAAAAAATTTAAACCGATGCAAAGCGAAAATTCGAATAAAACTAAATATAAAGACAAACTTATTGTTGAAGAAATGAATAATGTAGATTGGAACGAATTAAAAACATGTTCTAATGTTGATATCATTTATGAGAAAATAAACGAAACAATACAGACTATTTATGAGAAAAACCGCATAAAAATGACACCATTAAAAAGGGTGCAAATAATGGAAGGAAAATTTGGATAAAAAAAGAAACAATAGAACTAGTCAATAAGAAAAATAAAATGTGGAAAAAGATAAATAAATCTAAAGAAAATAGATGAGGAATTACAAGCACAATATAATTCGTTAAAAAGATTAGTACATAAACAAATTGAACATGACAAACAAGAATTTTATAAAAACAAAATTGTAGAAAGTGAGAAAGATAACAAAACAATGTGAGAGGTTGTAAATGAATTAAGAGGAAAATAAATAAATAAAGAAAGTATTGATCAAACTATAAAAAATGCTTTTTCGGACATTACAGTAAAAGAAACTTGTAACTTATTTAGAGACAACTTTTATAAACAAGTGCCAGACCTTAAAAAAAATATGATGGTAAAACAACAAAATAATAATTAAAGGAAAATATTTTAAGAAAGTTTATAGTAAAATTAGAAACAACGGTATGGTGAAGAATACAATGTATATTACAGAGTCAACGGAAAAAGAAATAGAAATAATTATAATGGAAATAAAAAATACAAATTCAACTGGTATTGACGGCATAATAACAAGACATATTAAAGGAAGTAAAGAAAATACTTCAAAAGCAATTTGGTTATTAATAAATAAAATGATAGAAAAAGAAAAATGGCCTGAAATAGTAAAAACACAAATTTTAAGACCTTTGTATAAAAAAGGATTAGAAGACAGATGTAAATAATTATAGGCCTATGTCAATCTTATCTGTAATAAATAAAATTATTGAAAAATTCTTTGCAAATAAAATTAAATCCTTTCTTGTGAAATTTAAGTTACTGACAGACGTACAGTATGGATACACACAGAAAAAACGAACAATACATCTCTTAGTACAAATTAACGAACTAATAACTATGGCATTAAATGATGGAAAATATGTCGGCGCTATTTTTATTGATTTACAAAAGGCGTTTGATTCATTTGATAAGCAAATCTTATTAAAGAAATGTCAGAAATTAGGAATGAGAGGAGAAATTTATAACATAATTAGTAGTTATTTAACCAATAGAAAAGCACTTGTGAAAATCGAAAATGAGTATAGCAATAGTTCAGAAATCGAATTCGGTGTTCCACAAGACTCTGTACTGGGACCATTGCGTTTTCTAATTTTTACAAACGATATAAGTATGGGTATAGATAGAACTTACTTATATTTTTTTTGCTGATGACATGATTCTCATTTCAATTAACTATTAAAAAAATGATATGTTAAAAGATTTACAAAAAGACTTTGATTTATTAAATTGCTGGCTTATTGAAAATGAGATGTATATTAGTAAGGAAAAAACACTTTACATGGATATCATTGTTCCAAAAATGAAGATAAAAGAGGAAGCTAAAGATATACACGGAGAAAAGTGTAACCTAATGATGGACAATGAAAAAAATTCGAACTGTAACAGAACGTGTACTAACATAGAACACAAAAATCAAACAAAATATCTCGGTTTAATTCTAGACTCACCCTGGAATTAAAAAAAAACACATAAAGACGTTAATGAACAAATTGAGATACTTACTTTCAAAAATCTATCAATTCAGAAAAGTTTTAAATAATAAGAATAAACAAATTTTATACAATGCTTGGATTGAAAGTCAGTTAGGACACGGCATTGAAATTTATGGTTTAGCATCAGATTATATAATTCAAAGACTTCAAAATTTACAAAATAAAATAGTAAAAGTCTTGTTTGGAAATGAACTTATTAAAACGAAGGAAATTTACAAAAATCAAAAAATTCTGTCAGTGCTCAAAGAATTATTTTGAGAATAAACATAAAAGAAATAATATTAAAAAACAGCAAAGATTAAGGGCAAATACAAGACGATACGAGATACCAAGATGGATAAACAAATATGGATTGAGAAATAAAAGTTACTATATACCGTTGATATTTAACCGTTTAACACAGGACTTATTAAATTATCCAAGTATAAAAACATTGAAACCAGAATTAAAAATTTTTTTACTTATTGACTAAATGTAATAATATGAAAGATTGAATAATGAACAACAACAAAAAAACTAAAAATGAATTTAAGAACTTAACTATATTATGTAATATTGTAATGAACCTTATTTATTGTATTTATTATTTCATGTTTTGTGTATTGCTGTTCTTACAAGTTCTACATGAATTTCGAGCTTGTCTTATGCAATAAAATTATTATTATTATTATTATTATTATTATTATTATAGAAAACGTTCCGTGTGTTTATTTATTTAAAAATAAACTTTATTGACTTGTAACGCCAAATGTTTTCTGGAAGGGCAACTAAGCCCGCTATATATCATATCATATCATATATCATATATCATATCATATCATATCATATCATATCATATCATATCATATCATATCATATCATATCATATCATATCATATCAGTCCAGCAAGTCTAAATGGTACGAGGAGGAAAAAGATTTAAACATGTGTAAAAATAATTAAAAATACAACAATATTATTAACGCAAGGTCTAACGAAACACCTAAAAAGTTATAAAAAATAGTAGATATCAAATGTTCTATAATAGTTGAAATTAATTAAACACAAAAGAAAGTTGCATAACAGTGATGCAAATATACAAGTATTCAAATAAGCAGAGTTTCCACGACGTAGAAAGTTAGAAAGTGCACAAGCCTTCAATTTCCGTTTAAAATATTGTGCAATGAGCTTGCCAAAACATCCTCATTGGGTAGAGTATTCCATGCATTAACAACACAATTAGAGCAGAAGTGATGCCGACAGTCTAATGTATTGGGAAAATGTAAGCACTGGAACGAAGTATGTTGAACAAGAGAAGCCCAAAGTGCACATGTCAAAGTGTTGAGTTTGACATGTGCACTTTGGGCTTCTCTTGTTCAACATACAGTCTAATGTAGACTTATTAGCCGCTAGTTTCCATGGACGGCTCCTTCGCACGACTATCCCTACAAAGTTTGGTAAATAAACATGAATCGTAGCTCAATGCCTCGTGCAATGATGAAATAAGGCAAACGTCAGCCTTCAATCTTCGAAGCTTAAGCAATTCTAACCTAAGAGTCGATAATCTGACCACGATCTCTCATGCCCCTTGAAGATTTTGTGAATCGTCTCTGAATCGTCAACCAGGTCGATATCCCGTAGATAGTGTGGGGACCAAACTGGGATAGCATATTCTAAGCTGGATCTTATGTAAACTTTAAAAATTCACACAAATGTCTCCAGATCACCGGATTTAAAAATTTTCTTTGTAATAGCTGCATTCTGGCGAGCAGATCTAACAATCAAGTTAGCGATTACTGAACTTTAAATCAAATGAAATCAAAATGCCGCAATTTTTAAGACAATCTACTTCTGGTAGAGATTGATTACCAAACATGGTATACGTCATGTGTTCATCATTTTTCTGTTATTTATTTATTTGCGTACCCTTCTACTCATCTCGAAATAGTGGCGTTAAAATTGGAGAAAGGTGTTGGAAGAAAGGGACAAAAATCTCCTA
This sequence comes from Lithobius niger, assembly GCA_023313725.1. Taxonomy (NCBI): domain Eukaryota; kingdom Metazoa; phylum Arthropoda; class Chilopoda; order Lithobiomorpha; family Lithobiidae; genus Lithobius; species Lithobius niger. The sequence continues at coordinate 15,090 of JAHWFP010089115.1, forward strand.
ATTTCTGTTAGGCGTATTTTAAAATTTTAATTTGGGGCCTATATACCCCGATTTGCGAAAATGACAATTTGGAACATCACCAACAATAACTCAACAATACATGCTGTCATCGCTGCTGACTTAATTATTTTTCGAGGTAGCTCAAACTTTTGTTTGTATTTTTTTTTTTTGGGGGGGGAGGGGCTTTTAGGGAGCTCTAACCCTGAGTTATCTGTCCCACAACGATGAGATTTGACAGGCGAAATCCAAATGTAAAACATAATATCTTTGAGATGCCACAATCGACAGGAGCATGATACACCACAGGGTCCTCTCGTCCCGAAAATGCCAGAAATTTCGAACTTTTAGCGAACGTCCATCTGGCAGCAACAGACCAATAAAGAGCAAGTCAATTAATAACTGTAGTTTGTTTTTAGGGAACACAAACCCAAACTGGGTTATCTGCCCTACGACGACTAGAGAGACAATTTGGCTGAAGAAATGCAAGCGGAAAATAATCAGTAAGCACACCCAGCTTTGCTCAATAACATTTTATTATCTGTTTCAAACTTGAGTCCTTCATCAAGTTATTATTGACAATTCCAGGACTAGATAATGCATGTTTAGCAGTAACTCTCAAAGATACAAAAAACTTAATTGCTAAATACTAAATTACGTCGACAAAATAATATATTGATAACAAAAATGGTTGTCAAGAATATTTCTACAGCAAACATTTGTAACGTTTCAAACAGCTAGATTCGACCAATAGTGTTTACTCATTAAGCCATTACCCTGTGGCCTCCTAAGTAACCATTCAGGATAATTGTGGTGAAGCATAAGCAGCTCTTAGTTCGACTTAGCGCATTGTGTAGGCCTAGCTTACGTTCAAATCGTGCAAGTTCCGGAGGAGAGAAAAAAAAACAATAGAATAATTGCTGCACAAAAAATGCTAAAGTTTACAAAGCAGGACGTAAAGAAAAATTCTTAAACTAAGCGAAACAAGAAAACTCGTGCAAAGTGTGGTAATAACGTAAATTGAAAGTGTACTACATTCTGACCACTTGCTTGACCATTTTTGATGTGGAACGTTGGTCAGCAGTAAGACAGTTTTAACAAGAAATATCCTCGAACATAGACCCAATAGATCCAACAAACAGATGTAGAATACAGGCATTACCAGTCTGGGATAATAGTATACTAGACGAAAAGAGGTAATTACATGGAGTCATCAAAAAGAGGTGCGATTTTTTTTATTTGGGCCTGGAATATCAGTCAGTTAGTATGTGAAGAGCAAGAATTAACCAACTCGAGCGAAACCAGATGACGCCGATAGGGCGCACGAAGCAAACGATGTGGCTAGTATTAAAAACGACGTACAGTCAGTTTATATGTTTGCTACCCCCGGCATAACATACACCGATCTAGCTGGTTCTAACATGGGCGAGCACGACATGGGGGGGGGGGGGGGGGGGGGGGGGGGGGGGGGGGGGGG
>JAHWFP010089115.1:16663-33898 GCA_023313725.1 Lithobius niger
CCCCCCCCCCCCCTGCTTCGTGCACCCCCCTCCCCAGAGTAATCGGTGGTGTCTATCTGTCCATGTCATATTGCAAATCACTCTACTCTAAATTGGTGTAATGCAGGCTCAACAATGTTTCACAAGTTAAGAGCTTTTGTTTTCTAAGCTAAACTCACAAGAATGGAAACTAAAACCTCTTCCATGCGGGGAAAAAAGCCCAGGCCCCGAGGCAGACCCTTCCAAACTGGGTCCGAGCTCGGGCCAGGGTTTTCATGTACTTCTCACACTCGTGACTAGAGATACCGACTCCGTGTGCTAGTGTGTAAAGGGTCGTGGTGTGGATCGAGCTCAAAGAAAAAGCTTTTGAAGCTACAAGCGCTGATATAATTTATAACAGTGAGATGAAAGGAAAGTAAGAGGAGGGGGATAGGAGAGACCAAGGTTTTGATTCAGGTTGGTGGGGCCCGCGAAAATAAGGTCAATCTTTTTAATAACTTTTGCTAAGAAGAATTAGTTTTCATTGGAAAATATCAGTCCAAATGCAGTCAGTTCGATCCATCAAACAGACTAATTTTAATAATTAAAATATGTAAGACGAACGTTTTCGTCTAGCTATGCGACTAATGAGGTCAAAAATCAGAGAGAAATTAAAAAAAAAATGATGTCTTTAATATTTAGTACTTAGCACTTCGAGGAAAATCCCGTAGTTATAGAAGAAGTGGTATAGCTCCAAAAGCCAAAATGAGGTTCTAAAGCAAAATAATTGGGGGAAACACCAGAAATGTAAGTGATGCTTCCTCACGAAGTCAGTACCAATGGGGCTCCCAATTTATCTCGACCCACCCCTGAAAAAACCATTTGCTACCATGTGAATAATAAATTCAGTCCAAATAGCTTCAACTGAGAAATGAGCCCATGACTTTCCATTTCCTTGCCTGGATAACGGAGGCAGAGCATCTCCGTTTAAAAGCTCCATCCGAGCTCAGTACCTGTTCATCCTTCTCAGTGGTGACCAAAAGGCCCCAAACATATACAAACATATTCACTTCTTGACCTCTACAGTCCATACTAGATTTAATGCAAGTAAATCATAGCATTAATAAATTACAAGGTAACGAGTTACATGTTGTCAACAGTCAGCAAAAAAAAAAAAAAAAAAATTAATTTATTCCTTTTTCAAAGTAGCGTACGTTGTGTGCAGTTAGGGCTCGTTTACGCAACGAGACCTTCTCGCTCGCCGAAAGCTATTTGGTAGGCAACCGTTATTTATTTACGATTAATTTCCCGTTTCTATTAAATGATTGCTGTAATAAACAACAAATTAAATGTATTATAAATAACAACACGGACAAAGAACAAAGTACAACAGTCATTTTAAACATTGCTACAACATTGTTGCCATTTCACGCTATTTCCAAAATTTGCTATTCTCGCTGAAAAAAAAACAGCTTCTAGCAGTGATCAAACGAGGGTAGAATAAATAGCCACTCGCAGCGAGAATTCAAAATCCAACATGGTGTCCATATGGATTCGAAGACAACCCTTCGAATACCGGCATTTAGAAATCTGTCCGTTGTCGTGTACTGCAGTAAAAATTGTTTTCTTGTTGTCAGAAATCGACGCTGTCATGTTGCAAGCATCGTACGTCGTGTCGCGAGGCACGAGGAGAAAATTTGCGTCCGCGTTGTTGCCATGGTTACAACGTATAGACAACTTGAAAGCCGCATTCTCCGACAAAGACGAGAAACAGCCAGCAGATTTAGTATTGACCAAGTAAAAGCTAGTAAACAAGAAAATTGTCCTTGCATAAATGCGCCCTTAGGCCAGGCGTTAATACTCACCTGCTAACGTAGCTAACATGAAGCGAAGAGCATTCCAGATATGAGACAAATAAAATAAACTCCCGTTGTAACATCTGGGAATGATAACACGTGATCTTTTTTTACATCTACGTAGCCGCAGACTGCCATTCATTGCAGTCTTCTAACGCCACAACGCCTTGGCTTCCAATCTCAGTGAGACTTGGTCTCGTCTCGACATTGATTCTCTAAGACTTGGTCTTGTCTTCCTTAACCTTCACACTCTTCCTGTTGTCTGAATTCATCTTGTTCTTGTCTTTAGATTGATCCTCACAAGCTTGGCCTTGTCTTCACATCGACCTTCTCAAAGTTGGTCTTGTCTTGACATCGACCGTCACAAGCTTGGTCTTGTCTTGACATCGACCTTCACAAACTTGGTCTTGTCTTGACATCGACCTTCACAAAGTTGGTCTTGTCTTGACATCGACCTTCACAAGCTTGGTCTTGTCTTGACATCGACCTTCACAAAGTTGTCTTGTCGGATCTCATCTTGTTATTTTCTTGACTTCGAATCCCACAGATGTGGTCTTGAATCGACAACGATCTGTGAAGAGGTAGGGAGAGTTGTGAACAGATTTTTTCCCCGATCATGTCTCATTTTATTTAAGTTTAATTTAATCGGGAAATTGGTTAATTTAATTAGGAGTTTTTTTTTTAATTTTAAACTAATGAATAAAATTTAAACTGGTGCATCCATTTAATTTTAGGTACCGTGTCTAATGTAGTGTCACTGTATGTCGGCCATGTTACGGGATCTGTTTCATGAGGTGCTTTCCCAGCACATGGTGAAACATGCAGTGGCAGTTGCATAGATTTTTACTTGTATCTGACACAAAACAAGTAGTGGGAACACATTACATACGTTCAATTTCAATTGCTGCATCAACACAAGATGCTTCGTATGGTGCCATTTTTACCTTGGAATGAACCGAAATTATTGCCAAAAGATGGAGTTATTCGTTTTTTTTTTCTTATTATCAGATCCGCCTGAGGTAGTTAAAGCCTAGCCAACTCAGCGGTAGCTTTTGCAGGATCTTGCGCTACCTACAGCCAACTACCTAAGTCCGCTCAAAACTAGTACAGTTACTGTCTGCTGGTAACTGCACGTTCCAAGGTCAGAATGGTGATACCGAAACGTCTTGTGCTGATGCAGTAATGAAATTGTTGTATTGAACACACGTGACATGTTCCCACCGCTCCTTTTGTGTCCAGTTATTGTGTAAGTGACCCAATGGTAACAGAAGTAAAAATCCATGCAAGGGCAGTTTTAGGTTGGTGTTATGGTTGTAAAGATTGTGAACGGAAGGACGCCGTAGCGTATTCTCTGCCAAGTCTGCCAGCCATTGTAGATTCCAGCCTTAAACCCAATGATTGCTGCCTACTTAATATCACCGTAATTACTCGTTTGAAGTTGAGGCTGAACCCAGAGCCTCCTTTTTGGCGTCATTGAGCTCAGTGGCTTATTACCCACGAGGCAGTTGCTTGGGCCCCACTGAAGTCTGGGCCCAAACGGGCCCCCCAACAACACACTTCACATTAATATTTTTTTTATACTTTTCACTGTTATCGACTGTTCCATTGCAGTGACGGTGCTACGAAGGACCTGGGAGGGGGGGGGGGGGGCACGTGTTCCCATAGATGATAGTTATGCCCCCTTGGGTCCCTCCCCAAATTTCAGAGTTCAGACAAAATCACATACTAAAACGGTGTTCATGCCAACAGTTAACACACGTAGCGGCACCAGGAATTTCTTGTTATTCAATAGTTGAAACTGCAAATTAATTATATCCCCCCCCCCCCCCCCCATGGCCTCATCCCTTACACAACACATATAGTTTCCTCGATATAGGCCTATTCGTACAGGTATTTTTTGGAAGAGTGATTTAGCTGATAAAACTTCGAATTACTGTTATTTACTAAAAATCCGTTCACAATGTGTGCCCCCCCCCCCCCGAATATGATTCCTGGTGCCGCTACTGTTCCACTGTTGCATTGTAGAAATTATAAAATTATGAAAAGGATTTATTTTTCTTTTACACTCGATATATAGTTTATCGTTCCTCCTGGCATCATAGAAGCCAGTATTGCATCTATAGTTTGTCGTTTGTCGCATTCAAGAAATCTTGCCTTGGACCAATGGCCCTGCTACTTGGGCCCCATATTAGGTTTAAGGGGCCCCATGTTAGGGTGAAGGGGCCCCATGTTAGGACGAGAGGCACCGTATCAGAGTAAGGGGTGAGAGGGCCTCATATTAGGGTGAGGAGCCCCATATTGGGTCTAAGGGGCCATCTTTAAAGGTCTGTCTCAGGGCCATAACGTAGGTAATAAGCCCCTGACGTTATTACTCATTCAATGCCGGAACGAGGTATACGTACTGTACATAGGATATTTAAATCCGGGAAAACCAACCTGTTCTTCCCTAACAACTATAAAGTAAAACGAGAAATTCGAAGACTATAATTTAGGTTTCTCTATATAATTATCTTGTAAGAAAGGTGTCAGTTCCTAAATATATTAATGCTGCAGTCATCGAAAAAAGATATAAAGTGTGTTAAATGATGCTTGTAGTTCTTTGGAAGGAAAAAATAATACTGACACATTTTAATATTTCAACTTAAGGGTTTATTAGTTACGCAAGCAAATCATTATGTAGAATGATTTTAAAGAGATTGTGTCTCAATTAATCACTTGTCGTTCCTTTTGCCACCAGAAAGAAGCCAAACCACCATAGACTTTACCATTACCTTTAACCGTCAGACGGCTCTTGCCGTAGCTGTTAGCCGGTCCCGTGATCTGGCCTCTATTAGCTGAGGTACGTCCGATTGTTCTTATCTAGATTATTAGCTTTGTTTAGCTTTGTTCGTTATTTATTGATTGTAGTCTTAGTTGTTTAAGGGGTGGGTATTTCTGTTTGGGGCTTCCTTCTGAAATAAAGCAAGTAGCCAACCATTATTATTAAAGCAACATACCGCCTGCCTCACAACACCCACGCGACGATCACATCCGCGTATTTACCACAGCTAAGGTCAACTGAGACGGTAGCTTCGTTCCTCGCAGTGAAAAACATAGCTACTGTCTCAATTGGCATTGCGCCTAATAGTTCTGCCACCGTGAACCCATTGATCGTGTCGTCAAAAACCGGAATGATTCTTGTATTTTAAAATCACAATTTATAATTTTCTAGACTAGTGTCTTATAATTTTGCTTCGGCGATCTATTGGAATAATTAATTTTTATTTTTACCGCATTAGTCTATTAGATTGTAGATCTCATGGTAATTATTAGAAAATTAGTAGATGTACACACAGAGATGAAACGTCATGATTATTGTACGCGCGCATTGCATCATTTAGTGACGGGTCGTTCTTAAATATAGTTAACAATATTCAACAGAACATCTCCTAGACGCCACATTTTAAAACGGTTTTTTGGCAAGGGAAAGACTAACGGTAAGTAAACAGACCTTTGGAGCCGTACTTGATGTGGAGGATCGAGAAAAATGGCGCTGGGAGGTATATCCCTTTAAATGTTTAAGAGTACCATCTACACCTTACCAGCCCTGATCCCGAAATCCCATCCATGTAACCATAAGAAATAACAATCACTTTAAATCTGCGGTGCACGAGGCTAATCACATAGACTTAAGAAACATTATATTAACGCTAATCATTGTTACGTTGATTTGATTTGATTTATTCAAGCGAGAAATCGGCAAAATGGCTGGCAACAATAGGATCTCTGTAAACAATGAAACCCAAGTATCGCCCATGTGTAAAAACAATTGTTTAAACGATGCGTAAACCGTAGGGCGGATGACCGGAAGCGGCTAACCCTCGCTAAAACACTTTGAACCCTTTGAACCGCTGGACGATTAAGATTAAAGGATCAGTAAAACTCAGTTAAAAATTCAAAACACGCAGAAGTACACAGACGGGTTTGCTCACTCAATCAGCGTTTATTAGCCAGCCAAAAATAATTGTTTAAAAGATGCGTAAACCGCTGGCATAAACCGCGTGAAGATTAAAATTAAAAGATTAGAGAAACTCGGTTAAATATTCAAAACGCGCCAAAATACACTGACGAGATACACGCCCTTCGGCGACAAACACATGAGACAGCAAATCACCCACATGTTGCACACGGTGCATCAAACACCACCAGAATGGGGGTTAATGTGGCCTTTGGTTTCGATGGCTATAAAGTTAAGGCTAGGTTTTAGTCGGTGTAAGTAGATTGAGCTCGTGGTTTTGTTGTCCGGTTAGGCTTATGTAAATAAAATTTAATCAAACACCACTCGTCCACTCTCGAGATCATATTGGTTTTTTTTTTGGTTTTTTTTGTTTAATGAAACAGCCAGATTAGCTGGGCTGGCAATTCTAGTAGTAAATTACTCACGTAAAAAGGCGGCTGAATGGCACTGCAGTAGAGGAATTTTAGCTCATTAAAGATTAATCGACTCAATAAATTTCATAGAAGTTCAAACTTGGCTCACTCGTTAATTGTACCTCCGTAATCAAATCATACGAAGTCCCACGTAAAGGCAAGATACCACCAAACGAAAGTTTTCAGCATTTTCCTAGTTTTCTGTAGCGTTTGCTCGCAGTAAGTAAAGGAATGCACAAAGAAATATCTTTTAACACAACAAACAAGCCACGTGCCTCCTTAATTAACGAGTAAACATTTGGTACATCCTCCTGCACCTAGAAGCAAGCTGTAAAGATCAATGATATTACTGCCACTAGATGACGCCACGGTAGAATAAAAAGAAAATACCGAGGCGCCATATAGTGGCAAGCAGTAATATCGCGAACTTTTACAGTTTTCTCACAGGTGCACGAGAACGTACCAGATTTTTCAAAATAATTAAGGAAGCACGTGGCTTTTTCGTTGTGTTAAAAGTTTTTCTTTGTGCATTCCTTTACCGTTGCGCTGATACTAGCACAGCCGGCAGTGGACACATATAAAATGGAAGCGAATAAAGCAAACAAATTACCTGAGCAAAAAACGGCTTCGCCGTTTAGAAAAAAAACATTAGAGCTCGTATCCCCATACTCACAGCCCTGAAGGTACACGAATAAAAACGGATTAGAGTTCACTCGAACGCAACGAACTATAATTTGAACTCCAATTCGCAAAACGTAAACCCACAAACACACACAAAATAGACGCCGTAAACAGCAAAACACTACAAAATTGAAAGATAAAAATGCATACACAAAATGAACACAAATTATGGTATAAATTATAGTTCGTTGCGTTCGAGTGAATTCTAATCCGTTTTTATTCGTGTACCTTCAGGGCTGTGAGTATGGGAATACGAGCTTTAATTGATTTTTTTCTAATCGGCGAAGCCGTTTTTTGCTCAGTTTTAGAAGTAGTCGGATTAGCTGAACTATACAAGTGCAGAGTTAAACAATACATGAACGTTTAGGCATTGTAGGTAGGCGCACGTGTTATCTGTTTGCAGCCGTGCCTGGCAAATTAAACTTTTGTCGTTGATAATGATTATTGATGGGTAAAATGCCATAGTTGCCATAGTTTTTTCTGATGTGCGCGGTGTCGTGCGGAGTGCTCCTTGCGGATTGTTCAGTGTCTGCACCAAGTATTTTATGGCAGCCTCTAGTTCTTTAGTTATCTGTTTCTTTTTGTGTATAGTGTTTAGCATTTATTGTTAGGAGCGTACGGTTTTGGACCATGGCTTCTGGTTTAACAAATGAATGAAAGAATCCGTCTTTCAGCTAAACATATAGTTTGAAACCAAACGAAGCTACGTTTAATTGCAAACGGCCTCAAAATTGGCGGCCTGAAACGATAGAAAGCTGTATTCATTTCACAGCTACAGGCTTTCAGAGTTGAGTTGAATTGTTTTAAAGTGGTCAGCAACAACGAGACCTCTAAATGAAAAAGAAAAACACTTGCAACATATTGCGATGAATGTCGCGAAATGTGGCGTTGTCGGCGGGCTGTAAGTTTGACCTTTGTTGTCCAGATGCACAACGGTGAAAATATTCAAATGTCAGTGCATGGAGCCAGGGTCAGGATCGTACCAGGTGACGTCAGGTAACTGAAAGGAATTGCATTCCCGTCAGGAAATCACCAGCCAGTTTGTTTAATTTTCAAAAATATCTGAGCCTCATTGGTATATAATCAAGGGAGGAGCGATTGATGGGGGATGCGCTGGTTGAGCGAGCAAAGCGAAGGAAAATAAGCGTATGTCAGCCAGCGTGCACAAAAGTGTATTTGGAGAAACTTAGTTCTGTGAAATATGAACAAACACATGGACGACCAAACCGAACCAGTGTTGCAAACGGAGCATCCAACACCACCCGTGCTTCAGCCAGTAATAATTTATTTACAGAAAAAAACACCCCAAAATTTAGTGCGAACTTGTGTTGGTTGTAGTCATGGGCCATGAGTACAACACTACTCAATGAAAGTAGCAGAAACATTGGAAAACAACATGAACAAGTATACACGCTTACACTAACGAAGTAATAAGATCGCCATTAACATCCGTATCCATTATCTATTAATTAGTCCATGGTTTATTTCCCTTTTTTTTAAACTTATTTATAATTACCTAAATTTTGTAACTGTTAAAAGACAGTTCATTAAATAAAGTTGAAAAGTCGTTTTGGCACATGACACAATATTATTCATAAGTGGGATTTTGAATTTATTACTTTTTCTCTAAAGAATCCAATTTTAAGAGCAGCCTTGTTTTTATATTCTGTTTTATAATAGTCATTCACAATGGTAGTGGAATCCTTGAACTTCAGAACATTTAAAATATTATGTTTTTTTTAAAAAGGACATGGCTCGATTCACAGTTTTCACTAATACCATTGGTAATAGTAATAGCACTGGAAGTCCAGATTTACGAAATAAATAAATCTTTCTATCGTATCAGGCTGACAATATTTGAGGCCTCTTTGCCCCGAAATTAACAACACGTCATTTGATTTAAAACTGTAAGCTTTAAACTGAAACACGGTTTCTTTCATTTTGCTTACCATCAAAATGAACAATGACAAACCTTTAGCCAGGCAGCAATGCCACATTCTGTTCGACCTGGTATAGTTTGTACACCTGCAATCATAAACGATGTGCACCGAAATCGTAGTCAAGTTTGTAGTCAATTGTTATCCGATTTTTATTCGATTGTTTGTTGTGCGGATCTAGTCTCACACTAGTGGGGTGGGGTGGGTTGACACGCCTGTTTGTCCGGTCTGCGGAGTTGAAGTGACCACCAAGCACTTTCTCCTGTTTTGTTCGAAGTATGCACGGCAGCGGAGATTGGTTCGTGCTTCACTTTGTACAGCCTCTTGGCTCTCTCTGGCTCTAACGCCAGCGCGAGACTGCGAGCAGTTGCGAGTTTTTGTACGGTGTTGCGCGTGCAGTTGTAATGTGTCAGACCTTCTGCGTCCCAGGAAGTGAAGTCCTGGGCTTAGCAGCTCAGTGGCGTAGAGGCTCAGTTGTGCTCGTAGTGTCCTGTCGGGGCTATGTGTGGTGCGGAAAGCAGTGGCGACCTTGAGTGCAATCAAGTTTGGTTCACTGTAGCCCGGTGACGCTTGTACACAGTGGAAAGTGGTAGTTGGATGCGGTTCTCGTGAGAAATAATCACTAGTGACAAACGGAGAGGAGCGGAGGGCGGTGAATTGTCCTCTTTCGTGTACTTTAGATGCTTTGAATGCTTTGCAATTTATTGGTTTTAGTGGTAATTGTGTTTTTGGTGCTACTAGTTGGTGTGTATGTCCTTAGGCTGTATCCACGCGCATGACTTTGGGTCAGGGCCTGGCAATAAAGCAATCTGAATCTGAATCTCACACTAGTGTGTCGTCACAAATCTAAACAACTTTGCCAAATAAAATGTGCCTACGTCCAATTCACGAAAAACAAACAAAGTATCAAAATAAAGCCAAAAACTGATAAAGAAGCGACTAAGTTGAGAATAGTTCGGCCTCTCAAACGCGTGAAATATGAAATTAAAATATTAAAAAAATTACCACTCAAGCTATTGCTGACGTGGCACTTTATTACACATCTGCAGGCTAGTTGAATTTAGTCTAATACACAATTAAAAAAAAAAGAAATGATATCATATCAAAAACTAAAACTGGTGAAAAGGACCGCCAAGTTCCGAATGGTTCGGTCTTTCAAAGTAGTGATATCAACACACCAAAGCATTCGCTAACTTAATCGTACCAAAGAATACTTTGGACGTTAAATGAAAACTAGAACATTGCTACCGAAAGTAGCAATGTTCTAGTTTTCTTTTAATCTTCGAACTAAATAGTCGGTGCCATTAACGTGGTGAATGTTTTGGTGTGTTGATATAACTCCTTTGATGGGCTGAACCATTCGGAACTTGGCGGTCCTTTTTACCAATTTTGGTTTTTGATATGATATTACTATCCATAGATGTGATATCTCTATTTGGAAAGAGCATGTCCATGCAGTTTTTAATTTCTTTAATACACATAATTTTTAATAACGATGGTCTTTTCAAAGATATCGCACAAAACAATACGTTATCTGTGAAAAGTTACACTAAGAATTGCTTATCAATGTATTATTTTTACACACAACAGCAAACAGTTTTTGTAGAATTGTTGAAGGGTCTCGTAAACTGAGAACTAGAATTGTCCCACTGTGCACTTCAAAGTGAAAATGTCAGTGCCTGAAATACGTAATTAGTCTGATCACTAGGTTATACCCGGCTACCTCGATTGTATCCTTGTACTATCTTCGACCATGGTAGTATGCGGGATAAACTTAATATTAATTTTAGAGTATCTAAGCGTTAAAATACCTCCCAGAGGCAGAAAATAGGGCTATGATTTAAAGTGACACTATCACCGATTGAAAAGGGAACGAAAATACTTGGCGCCATCTAGCGGCAGTGATATTGTTAACCTTTGTAGCTTGCTTCCAGGTGCACGAAGACGAACCAAATTTTCGCTCAATAATTAAAGATATCGTGGCTTGTTTGTTTCGTTAAAAGAAATGCCCTTATGCATTCCTTTGCTTGGTGCAAGAGCTAGATGGTACTACATAGCGCTAGATGTTGTCAGATTTCGTCTGCAGTCAATCGGTGATAGTGCCACTTTAAAAATGATTGGTGCACTATGCTCCGCTCTTATGGGCACAGTGTGATTTAGCATATTTTGTGATTACAGATGTCTTTAACATTTTTGCGGATGTTTTTTTTTTGCAGAAAATTCCATATAAAGACTTTTCTAACATTACTTATTAACAGTTTCGTAAAAACTTTGGTGTTCCAAAAAAATCTGTTTGGACTCGAAACAAAGACCGCTCACACGTGGATTTACCACATACAGATTAACAGTAATGTCCTGTCAAGACTTTAATGGAGAATATAAACAGACAAATACCAGTTTGGTTAGTCACTGAGAGGCTGGATGGATAAAATTTCTGAGTTTATTATTTAAAATAGAACATACGCCACTACAACTCGCATCGCAAAAAATGGTCCAAGGCAACATGGGGTCAAGATGTGCGAGGTAAGGGGCAACTAAGAGGGCTCTTTTAATGTCCTGAAAGGCCGACAAAGACTTTTTTACGAATCTGCTCCAGGTTAGGGTGGAGATTTCCACAGAAGGGGTTACAACAATTCAGTTATACCAATTGAGGCAGTAGCTCACGTAATGTGCAAGGCACCCAATAGGCACCAATGTAAAACACCCAGTACCATTAATTAGCCAGCAGAAGTCTTTTTTTTTAATAACCATGGAGGAAATCGTTGATCGGAGCACTCCACTCGGCTAATCATTGAATGAAACTCCGTAGCCAAGACACTATTGCCATGACCTTCCTCATTTCATGGAAGTTTGTGAGGGTAGGCCAAGACTGTAACATCTTAACCTTACCAAGGTTGGGTTTGACCCATCATCAGTGACCAAGTAACCAACACAAAACTCAATCTTTGTAAAGTTCCCAGATGGCCCCTCGTCTTGCAACGTTGTGAGGCCAGCCTCAAGGCTCCTGGGTGATTTTTCCAAAACCTGGAACCAGACTGAGATCACCCACGTATTCCATTAGGCCTAAGTGATGTAACGGACCAACTGCCTATGCCATCGCACGTCAGAAATTGGCTCCACTGTCCCTCAGCCCCCACATTGTGTGCCGCAGCAAGCAGTGCCAGTCATGTATGATGAAACAAGCAGTTTTTATAGCCAATGAACATATACATTACCTTTTTTTATAGCAGTTTCCCCCCTTTTGAGCTTAATTCCCTAGAAGTTTGAAGGTTGGCTTTCCTGCTGGGCTCGTAATAGTTCTGCGCATGCGCAAGCTTGGTTAAGTCTATATAAGCAGACTGCACAAGCCGAACCTCATCATTTCTCCTAGGGCACTCACGCTCGCATGTTCACCCGTGAGCTTTCCTGAAGATAGAAGAGGAACGTCTCGTCGATTCTCTACGGTTGCCTCATGGCCTCCAATGTGGTTACCGTTCCACCTCCCGTGGACTCTACCGGCTCTCAGTCAACAGGTTCCCTACCAATCCGCCGTCTTCACATTTCTCAAGCGGCACCACGCAGACATGGACGGAACCCATCAACCCGGATCGTGTTCTGCCTTGTGTTCCGCCGCCATCATCTACTTCCCCTCATCTTGTCTCTGCGTTCCCTTCAGAAGATAAGAGGGGGGGGGCTTCTGTCCAAGAGGTTTAACCTCCTATCATTCCCGTCCAGCACTCAGACTCAGCTTGTCACCACTCAGACTCAGCATCGTTCCCATGCTCTACCGATCCTGCCCTCGCCGGTTACCTCAGTTTCCCTGGGATCCGACTCTCTACGTTCACCAAGATTCAGTCCACCTTGCGCAAATGCTCTACCGGTTTCCTTTCCCATCTTTCAACGCACGTTCTGTGTCCCATCCGCGTCACCGGTTCATGGTTGCTTTGCCAGCACTTCTGCGCCTCTTCTCCCGGTTTCTGGCAACGATCTACTATGCTCTGAAGAGTGGGACGACAGAATTGACTTTACCTACACTCTTCTCGTGGGATCGCATCCCCCTCCCTTCCTACCTCTCTATGACGCACACTGTTAACATCACTCCGAACTCGGTTCCCGGTTGCCGTTTCCGGTTACCCTCCGATTGCCAGTTGCCTCTACGGTTCCCAGTTGCCTCCGGTTGCCTGTCGTGCCTAGAACGAAGGGCACTCCCAGGGAAGGATCCTCGATCCACCCTCCACGTTCCACCTCCCCAGTTCCCTTGACGCAACTGACTTCCAAAGCTGTTGAAGTCCTAGAACTCACTGCAGATCATCAGCCTCTCGGTTCCCGGTTGCCTGTAGTGAATCCCTTTCTTTCGGAACCTTTGGTTCCTCTGTAACCGCATGACACGGTTATCTCTTCGCCGATTCCCTGCAGTCAACCTGCCCCTAAACGTGGTTATGTTCCCTCAGCGAGGATCTCGCTCGAGCAAAGAAGCTTATGCTAGACTCAATTTACAAGTCAAGACTCGCAGGGCTGCAGCTAAGAAGACATCTTCTTCTGCCTGACGTGCACCGTTGGACCTGTCTTCACGTTCCTACCAAAGCATTCACTCTGCCCCGCCATGTGCCAGCAGTCTCCTTTCCAGTTTTCAAGTGCACAAGCCTTACGGACTATTCCCTTCGCACCTTCAAGTGCAAGCTGCCATCGGTTGCCGATTAGACTTCACAGTGAGTAGCCAACTGCTCCGATGCAGCTGGTACATCTAATCAGGTTACCAGTTCCCTACCTACGATCCCGGTCCCGGTTGCCGATCCCATTCAAGACCTACCATACGCAAGAGACGATTCATACGATGAAAGGGCCCATACACCTAGTCGGGGTCCTGTTTCGGTCCACGACCTACCTGCCATCTACTTCTTGTCATCAATGCATCAATTCCTACTAGTCATTATCTCATGATGCACCTTCGTTCTAAATGCAACCGAAGAATTTTTCCTAACTGCGACCCTTTGCGCACGTATCAGCACAGCCTCCACAACATTCACCCTGTCGATTCCATATATTGATATGAAGGAGACCACCCGGTCCTCCATTCCCGATTCCCTCCAGGCCCTGGTTCCTGTATGTTAGCAGGTTCCAGGCAATATCAATTATAAATCCTACAACCTGTCTGTTCCGTCATTTCCACTAAAAAATCTTGGTTACTGCCTCACGCACGAATTTTAATACACCACAATTCCCTGATTATCCTGCCCTTGACCGTCACTTTCTACTCAAGACTCAGGGGGCGCACAGTACTTTGTCGCTTTATCTGCCTTCCCACATTTTAACGGTACCATTCACCCCTATCACGCATCGCTACAACATGTCTTACATCGCTTCAGGTATATTCCCGATTACCCGGCCCTCGGTTCTTGGTTCCTGATTACCGATCCTCGGTTCCTGATTCCCGATTATTTCCCGATCCACGTTCCTGGTTCCCCTGGACCAGCCGGTCTTGGGCAACGTTGAATTTTTACAACTCGCAGTAGATTACACTCTACTCAATCTCAGTTACCAGTTGGGAATCGGTTCCTGTCTGAACTCTCGATTCCCCCACAAACATGTAACACGGTGACTTCGTTCCTTGTTCCCTGTGGCCAGTCCAGGACCTACGATCCCTCAGCAAGAAGCCTGCTCACACGGAGGAACGTTACACCTGACCTATAATCCAAGCTAGGTCTCGGACGATAGCTACTAATTTAGCTTCGTCTCTTTTCAACACGAATACCTCAGCATTCATCTCTAGCACACGATCTGCCCCTTTACAAACACAAACATACATAGACACGTTTCCTGGATCCAGTGGTCTCTCCCCCATCCCAAAGAAGCCGGTTCACATCAAAGTGACTAAAAACAACCTTTTCTTCTCTACAACGCACACTGTTTACATCGCTCCGAAGTGAAGGACTCGGTTCCCGGTTACCTCTACGATTCCCGATTACCCTCCGGTTGCCTTGTCATGCCCAAAGCAAAGGGCACTCTCAAAGACAGGTCTTCAATTCGCCCTCCAAGATCCTCCTCCCCGGTACCCTTGATGCAGCCGGCTTCCGAAGCTGTTGATTTCTTAGAACTTACAACAGGTCATGAGCCTCTCATTTCCCAATTGCCACTGGAGAATCCCTTTCTCTCTGAACTCTCGGTTCCCCTTCAACTACATGACATGGTTACCTCTCCACCGATTCACTGTAGCCAACATGCTCCAAAACGTGACTCATGATCCCTCAGCAAGGAACTCGCCCGTACAGAGGAAGCTTTTCATTTAAAGTTAATTTATCAACCTCTGTTGTCAACTCATTCAACAACCTTAAATGCTCAGAGCCGAATGGCTCAACTTGACCTCTTACAATTGGTAACACTAACGTAAGAGAATTAGCGTTATTGAGTGGTAAACTATTTTATGTTTTCAGGTGATTTAAATAACCACTCTCGTTGCACTACTTAATTCGTACCTTCCTGACAACGTAGGCTAGGTCTATTCTCAAAATTGCCATACACATTACCAGTTTCATTTGACTCATGCCTATTTAACACTAATTGAGCACCCACATTTTGAAGCATCCTTCTTTTTTTTCAAAACCTAATATTTTATCGACCGTTGACTGGGTGAAACCAAAATTTAAATCTGAATTTGAAATTGGCCTAATTTTGAATCATTACTTTCGGGCACAGTCTGGTAGCGCTTAAATTTCTTAACTCATTAATCCTACTTGAACTTTCCGCCCAAATCAGGCATCAAACTTCCTGATCAAATCTTGTAGCTTCGTCATCTTGGTGCTGTCGCTCTTTGGTATTAGCCGACAAAACACTTTGGTCGAGAGTTTCACCTTCGTTGAGCCTGAACGGATGTAACTTCACCGTGTACTGGAACTTCTGTCGCTGTCAAAGCTGGCATTGAAAAATAAAATTGCGGTGTCAAGGGGACTCTTCTATGTTCTGGAAGTTGAACGGAACACCTTTTTTTTCCAATTTCAGTTCTACAGTAGCCTAAATCGTTTAGCATGGTCTTCAATAGGAGTTTTAAATAAGAAAGGACCTTCTGGTAAAAAGTTCTCATACAAGCTTGAAATTAACTTTAGGTTGCACCTTTAAGTTCAAATGGGGCAACAACTTTAACTTTACATGTTGTGGTCATTATTTGCTTACAAAACTTTTTTTTTACAACGCCAAAACTTTTGCCTGCAGGGGTGGAAACCGCCAAAATTTTCTTACTTTATTGAAGAGAGCCATCATCAATTGGTGTTGAAGAAGTTCTCGCCCCTCCAGTGGACAACGGATTTTAAACATCAAGGAAGAGAGTCTTAACATCATGAGAACACAGGTTAGCTATAGATAAATTCGACTTTACTGAACTTGTCGCTGATTTAGTTGATCCTGGTGAAATGGGTACGTCAATCGGAATTTTTACTCTTGCTTCCTTTCCAACTTCACGTTGTGGATTGCTTCTCAACTTCTAGTGGAAGCCATTTTCTTGAACCGTCTTTTCTTTCTCGTCAAAAAATCCTCTTGGTCCAAATCTTGCTTCTATTCTTTTAGCTCCGGAGAGCACCAGGTCCCAGAAATACATGGAGAACTTGGCTATGGGATTTACCTTACGTAGTTCTTCACATGACTGATGGGACGGAAGGGAGAATGGTGATTTTCAAGTATAAACAGCTAAACTGGGGCTGGTGGACTTTTGGCTAAAACTAAACGTTCAAAGCTCTTATAAATCTAACATTGAAGTGATATACCCATAAAGTGGGTCCTGATAAGAATGGTGGATTTATTTGTTCACTTTTAATGGGTCCGGGACACAAAACAGTGCATAAAAGGAATGAGCATCTGGCTTGATTAGATTTGGCATGAAGCCAAGAGTTAAAGTTGTAGTTAAAGATAAAATACTAGCCGTAAAGGCTGGGATGCAGCGTACGCCACATTAGAAACGTCAAGGTAGAATTAAAGTTGGGACAAGGGTTAAAGGGGATTGTTCTAGTAAAAAGATCCAAAAGGCATCCAAAAATGGCGATTTATGGACTGTGTCCATTGGGAGGTTGAAGATCGAAGTGAAGTCAAAATCTAAGCTCCAGCCCAAAATTAACTCATCACGTGGGGTTGCAATCGATTGTTCACATGGCGCATTACATAAAGCATGACAGAGCTTCTTTGTGCTCAACAAGTAATTATAATTTAACGCTAGGTCTTGTTTTGAGTGCTTCAATCATTGTTGGAATGTGGGGATAGAATCTGTGGTACAAATCCGTAGCTCGACCTCTGTATCGGTAAACGTAAACAAAGTCTCTGCAGTGTTTCCACAATACCTTCATCCATGCTTTATTTGTAGTTCGAAGAAAAAAAACAATTGGGTATTAAGGAGGTTTTCGGAAAAAGGACTTTGAATCATTAGGTCGATA
>JAHWFP010089115.1:33908-48874 GCA_023313725.1 Lithobius niger
TCCACCATTTAACTGGGTAAAATGACTTTGAATCATTAGCTCTATACTGTCCAGCATTCTGACTTGGAAAAATGACTTTGAATCATTAGCACAATACTGCCACTGTTCTAATTGGGAAATATGACTTTTAATGATTAGCTCAATATTGTTCACCGTTCTAATTGGGAAATGTGACTTTTAATCATTAGCTCAATATTGTTCACCGTTCTAATTGAGAATTATGACTTTGAATATTGTCCACCATTTTTATTGGGAAAAATGATTTTGGATCATTAGCTCAATACTGACCACCGTTCTAATTGGGAAATATGACTTTGAGTCATTAGCTCCATATTCTCCACTGTTCTAATTACAATTTAGGGAAATTGATCAGAAATGAAAGATATATCACATCATGACATGACTCAACCATCAAATTTTAAAACTTTACACGTAAAATTATATCTAAAAAGCTGAGTGCGTTATTGTACATTTGGTGGGAGAAAACCATACATACACTGACAAATTCAACTTATGCCTTCATGGCTTTTTTTAAAACGTTAGTGATTCAAATTCCAAATTTTGGTTTTGCTGACATGGTCTACTAATTTATGCAGTGGGCTCACACATGTGTGTTTATTTGTGTTTTTTTCTTAATTTGTTTCAGGTGTGTTGTTTTTCTTCTAATCATCTCAAGGACACAGAGAACAATTTTATCATGAATCATTACGTTATCCATATTTTTATGACTTTCTTGACTGTGTACCTATTATTAGTTCCTGTGTTTAGTTCCAACAGTGCAACAGAAAACTGTATTGAATATACATCACGAAAGCTACAGGACGCATACCCAGGTCTTTTTCGTAACAAACTACAGAAACATGATGAATGCCCTTTGAGCAATTATGTTTGCAACGTGAAAGTCCTGGCAAATAATACAACAATAGTAAGCAGTGAAATTCCATTTTTTAACACAAAGAGGTTACTACTTGACTGCAAGAAGAATGGCGAAATAGGCAGTGAGCTACAAATGGCTTACCTAGGACGATTTGAAAAGCTTACCAGCCTCGGTTTCTCGAACTGTCATTTCAACAACTGGGAAATGATTGGACAAATTTTAAGGTATGCCCCATCTCGTCATTTAATGGTTATGAACTCTACTTTTGTAGCTGACAACTCATCAAGATTTATAGGGTATGTTCACAACCATTCTGACTTGGAGAGTGCTGATCTTGCACGTAATGGATTGTCAACCGTATCGCCTGAACTGATTTGCACGTGGAACGACCTCTTTGATTTAGCTTTGAATCACAACCTTATTTCCGACCTGAGCTTTCTTTTCCAACAATGTCTGGTGCGTATAAATCAAACAGAGACCAATCATGTTGTCTCACTTCAAACACTGGCATACCTAGACATATCAAATAACCTAATTGCAGAAGTTTCCAAGGATTTTCTAACTGCATTTCCAGTTCTACGGGTTCTTGACTTGCACAGCAACAATATCCACACAATAGGTGTGCAGTTTGGTTCGTCACACGAACATAAAGTTTCGTCAATATGGAAACTGGATTTGTCTCAAAACAATCTACAACAATTTGGAGAATGCCATATGTTTCCCCACGTCATTCAACTAAACCTTTCAGGCAATCCCATTCAATGCAGTGAGGGTCACTTGAAGTTGCAAGACTGCGGGAAACTCGCCGTCGTCCAACTCAATAATATTCAGGCTCAGGAATGTAACGTTGGGACTTCCCTGTCATTAGTACCTCAACTCACCGAGCTAACCATTTCCGGTACCCCTTTGAAAACCCTAGATTTCAGCACAATCCCACGGCAAGCAATGGTCATCAATGCCTGCAACAGTCACATACACACCTTAAGTGACCTCAGCAATGTTTCGTCTTTGTTAGCCTTTGAACACCTAAACGTAGAAAGAAATGAACTTGAAGACTTGACAAACTTTTCTTTCCCACCATCTCTTCTGGCAGTGGATCTGAAGTACAACAAGATTGAGAAGATTGATTCGAAGATTTTTGAGTACAGTCTTGGTTTGGCTATTGTCTATTTAGAGCACAATAAGTTAAAAGATTTTTGTGGCTTGTTTAACCATCTTCCGAATCTTACTGAACTTTATTTACAAGATAACAATATTGTCTATTTTGACTATTCCATTATTCCGCATTCTCTCATAACCTTAAATATAAGCCAAAATTCCATTACCGAAATTACAGATGATCACCATGTAAAAGATGAAAAGAATATACATGAACTTGACATCAGTAACAACCATTTCATCACATTAACTGATGACTCCTTTTCACATTCCCTGCAATATATTCACATGAACAATGCCGAAGTGGACAGTTGTCACTCTGGAGCACTAGAAACTTCCAAACGTGTGTACATAATCACCATGTATAATACTGTTGTTCATCACACCAAACTCCCACTCTTCCTTAATCATACAGGAACACACAGTTTTATGGCAGCAACAACAGACAATTGCAAGCAAGAAAATTTCACTTGCTTCTGTGAGTGTGATAGTATACCCGCTAAGAGTTCAATTGAAACTTGCTGTCATACATATAATTCGAGCAGTTATTTAATCCAGCAACACTTTTTTTTCAACAAAAATCTAGGGAAATTCACCTACTGTCTGGCAGAATCGAGTTGCTTCAACCTGTGTGGGAGAATGCAATTTGTTGGCTACAGTAAGCAATATAAATCATTAAAACAACTGCATTGCACTAAAAGACCGGATTTTAGCATTGACAGCATCCATACGTCGCCTGAAGAACGCCAAGCTAAGTATTTGAAAAGTCGAGGATTGATGCTAAATCACATGTCTATATTAGCGCTGAGTGATAGAGCCTTTGAAGATTTTCACAACTTGGTTATTTTGTACCTTGACAAAAATTTCATTGAAAATATCCAAGAAAATGCTCTCAAAGGACTCGGTAAACTATCGAAACTATACTTGAACAATAATAAGATCGTCTCCATTTCTGATCATTCTTTCAAAGATTTGCAGAATTTAGTTACTCTTCACCTGAGCGACAACCTGTTAAAAATGTTGAATAGAAGCACGTTCTTCGGTCTTACAAGTATGACTCGGCTTCACCTAAATGCAAACCACCTGAGAAGTATAGCCGACGAAAGTTTCGCTGACTTGAAATCATTACAATACCTTTACCTGCAGGCAAATGACATTTATGAGGTAAGACAGGCTACATTTTCAGGACTGAATAATCTTTTTGAACTAGACCTTCAAGCTAACAAGATTGGGGTCATTCACGGGTTCAGTTTTAAATACATGAATCGTTTAAAAATTCTTCACTTGGGAGAAAATAGAATTAAGACTATCGATGCTACCACTCTTAGAGGATTGAGTCATATTCGTACTCTTAATCTGAGCAGCAACCAACTTTCATACATAGCAACTGGAAGCTTTGTACATCTGCTATCTATGAAGTGTTTATTTTTGCATGAAAATCGACTTTCGAACTGGTCTGTTGTTGTACCACCTCAAGTTGAAAATCTTACTTTTTCAAACAACCAGTTTCCATGCGACTGCGAGAGTGTTCTACAACTCCAAAAAGAACTCCGCATAATTTCTCATGCCATGCAAACTGACGCTGAGAAGAACCGGTGTTACCTTAAAAATGCATACAGCAATTTGATCAACTACATAACTGAAGAGAATTGCTATAACAGGTCGGTGGCAGCACACGATAACGGGAGTTCTTCCGTTATAATTGCTTCAGTAGTACCAGTAGTGATATTCTTACTGATGTCTTGTGTAATCATTGCTCTTTACGTGTACCGCTTAGAAGCGCAAATAATATTATACTTCAAATTTAATGTTCGCTTGTGGAAACATGAAGAGGACAAAGACATTGGAAAAGCTTTTCACGCATTCCTGGCTTACAACGACAATGACCGAGTATTCATTCAAGAACATCTCCTTTCTAAGCTGGAAGAGAGATTTAGAGTTTGTGTGCATGAAAGAGATTTCCCTGCTGGTGCTTACATCATAGACACAATTGCAGATACGGTAGAAACGAGTTGCCGGACTTTGGTGATCCTGTCTCCTGCTTTCGCCCAGAGCGAATGGTGCTTACTAGAGTTCAGATATGCACACTACCAAGCTCTGAAAGACAAGTGCTGCCGGCTTATCGTTATCTTGATTGAAGATGTTGACCAAGAAAATCTTAGTGGTGAACTCAGAGCATACTTGCGAACTAATACATTTCTGCGATGGGGAGATCCGCTCTTCTGGCAAAAACTTATTTATGCTATGCCTGTCATAGAACGTTCTGAGTCCACTAGATTATAGAGCAGTTAAATAGCCGCTTTCAAAAACGTCCTATAGATAATGTATTGAAAAAATAGACGGAATGCCAGGTCGCAGTACAATCATTGGACACACCTGTCGCTGAAATCACAAGATTCGATTCGAAGTGAACTTTAATTTCCCACCACTTATGCTATAATGGTGTTTTATCGGTTCCTGGTACCTTCAAAACATCCAAAACTATCACCAATTATTTTTGTAATTATATTGCATTATAAAAAGAGGGAATATTTTTTGAATCCATCATGGAGACAACACACCACTTGATTTATAATTAGTATCTATTGCAAAATTATTCCTCATGCATAATCTTGTGCTCTTTAATAGAATTCCTAACTGGGTTTCTGTTGACTGCAGTAAATATGTTTCAAGTTTATATATCGGTTTAACTATATTTTGAACTCTATGATTCACATCTTTGGAAAATTAAAGGATGTGGTTGGATTGCCCCAACCCCCGATTCTTGGGGGCACACCCTAAGTGTGGCACAATGAATTGCAGTAAGCGGATTTTCTAAGTAAATGTTTATGAATTCCACTAAGCAATACACAAAGCAGAGCCTGCCCTGCTTCTCTGCCTATCCTATGACTGTATGCTTCGTTCACCATTTACCTTTTGGTCCACGCATTGTGATTTCGAGTCGAATGTTGTCGGCTCACCTGAGTCGTACTGATGTAGGTTATTTAGTGATGATCACGTAATGTTAACCTTGACACAACAGGTTGAAATAAAAACCCTAAGTTAAAATTTTAAAGTGTCTAGGCCAAGTTTTTCAAGTATTTTCTATCTTCCATTGATGCAGTACACTTTATGTGAGACTGCTGAAGAAACCTCTGTAAACTGATATTATGTTTTACATCCATTTAAACTTGTTAAATCAATAAACAATAAAAAACAAAAACAAAAAACAATAAACGCAAGAATTTTTAATTCCCCACTTCAAAACGAAATCTGTAACAAGAACGTGATACATTTTATTCAAGAATTTTCAAACTTGCATCAGGGCATTTTTTAAACATAGTAACTGCTGCTCCAAGTGGAGCACCAGCCTTCATGATTGGAGCACCAGTCAGCATCTTGGAGCAGTGGAACACCAGTCCTTTTCCTCAAAGTTGAAACCTATTTTTCTTTTTAAAAATACCATTACGATAAAAATTAAAATTATGATGAAATGAATATGTGGAAGTCATTCGTTACCGGTTGTTTACTGAAACGCCATATTCCTCCAACCTTGAAACATTAGAACTGAAAACATCTGGATGTCAATGGCACATTCATGCTCATTCACTGACATCACTGCGTGTTATACTCAGTCCAATCAAAGCCTCCTAAGTAAATTAAGCAAATTTGAAACGTAACATTTCTGATAACATGAGTGCAAAAATGTATTGAGACACGTCCCCACCATTTCTGTCTGCTCTGCGGCCTCAATCATGTCTTTTTTTACTATTTGGAGCACCACTTCATATTCCTTAAAAACTGCCCTGACTTGCATTGATCTTTTATCATGGTATGTACTCTTATCATTAAAAAAATATACATTATGTAAATATCCTATTTAAAATAGTTAATAAAACTGCACAGAATTGATTTTTACCAATGCTCTCTTGGGAAGTTGTGAACTTCTTGCAGCAATGTAACTGTAAAGTTGTAATAAAGTTTATTCTTCAAACGTTTTACAAAAACGTAAACTTTGTCATATTTTTATGCATTTTATGACTGTGTTACGTATTTTTTATGTGTTTTGTTATGTATTTTTTCTGACCACAAAAGGTTACAGCATTAAAATGTAATTACAAACTAATGTCGTAAAGTAATCAACAATGCACTAATGATTACAAATGGTGATGCACCAAGAACAATACGTGGCATATCATCAATTATATTTCAAATAAATTCACAGTTACATGAATATGCAATGGACACTATCTTGAAATTCGGTAGCCATTTTGAAATTTGCTTATTATCGTCCAGTTTTCTTAAAATTTAGAACACAGATGAAACAGTTGATACAATTGGAAACAGTGAATGTGCCATCATACCATCAACCAGTGATGGACGGCCTTGAAATTAGGTGGTAATTTTGGAATTATGCATATTACCGTCCACTTTCTTTCAAATTTAGAACAAAGACGAAACAGTTGAAGAGAATTAAAAGGGGGAAATGTACCAGTGTCCTTTTGCGGCTTTAATGGGCATCATCGGGAAATTAGGTGGCTATTTCCCAATTATGCCTACTATCATCCGATTTCCTTTAAATTTAGAACCTAGACGAACTAAATGATACTATTTGAAACAATGAATATGCCAACGTACTATTAACCAGCAATGGACGGCTTTGATATTAGGTGGTCATTTTGGAATTATGCTTACTACCGTCTATTTTCTTTCAAATTTAGAACCTAGACTAACTAAATAGTTGAGGAGTTGAATGTACCATTGTCCTTTTGTGGCTTTAATGGGGGTCATCTTGAAATTAGGTGGCCATTTCCTAATTATGCATACTAGTTATTATCCGATTTCCTTTAGATTTAAAACCTAGACGAAACAGTTGAAGAGAATTAAAAGGGGGAATATACCATTGTCCTTTTGTGGCTTTAGTGGGTGCCACCTTAAAATTAGGAGGCTATTTCCTAATTATGCCTACTATCATCCAATTTCTTTTAAGTTTAGAACTTAAACGAACTAGATGATACTATTTGAAACAATGGATGTGCCACTGTGGCTGTTAATCTGTAATAGACGCCATCTTGAAATAGACGCCATCTTGAGCCTCGTGGCCACAAAATTACTGCAGTGGCATTTCGTCGGCTTGCTGTTGTAAATCGTTGTTTTACGTCGGGAAGTCTTCGTATAAAGGTTTGGGCGTTCAAGGTCTTCGTGCGCCCTCTTTTGGAATACGCAACCCCCGTGTGGTCCCCTCATTTGCTGAAGGATATTGATTTAGTGGAATCGGTTCAGCGTCGTTTCACGAAAGGTTTACCGGGTTTAAGAAACTTGTCTCCTGATGCACGTTTGAGTGTTGCAGGGTTGGAAACACTTGAATTGCGAAGATTAAAATTTGACCTTCTGCTTACTTTTAAAATTTTACATGGTTTTCTTTCTGTTAATTTGCCATTCTTCGATGTTCGTTCTGTGAGTGTAACTAGAGGTCACTCTTGGAAACTTGAGGTCCCCCAGTCTAGACTTAATTCCCGCAAAGTTTTATGCGATCAGAGTGGTTCCGGCTTGGAACTCGTTGCCGGAGGAAGCTGTGTCCGCTCAGACTATGTCTGGTTTTAAAGGTATTGAATGGTCTCCCCCTCACCAACTTTTTAAAAGGAGGCATTAGCCGAACTACTACTGTTTTTGGGACTGGTGTTTGTGGCTACACAGCCCTTCCATTTTCCCTCCACCTTCTGTTTTATATTATATTATATAATAATATAATATAATATAATATACTATAATATAATATAATATAATATAATATAATATAATATAATATAATATAATATAATAATATTTATAATATTATTTATAATATTATTTTATATTATTATTATTAAGTGTGATTTTTCAGATATACCTGTTACGATCCCATTTCTTACAATAGGACAGTCTTAAGACGTATTCGTCAAACTATTGTAATGAATTAAATAGGCGAATGTACCATTGTCCCGACAGTTCATTAAAGTCGTAGAAATGACTCGGAAAAGTGTAAGTGGCACGCCCTTCTTGATCCCAACCACTCTTGTGGTTAAACTAAATTATTATTATTATAAATAAAAATTTATAGCACACTGCTTAGACCGAAAGTAATCCAAACAGGTGTTGAGGGCTTGTTGATGTGATCGATGAACCCAAGTCGTTTTAGGATTAAGTTCAAAAAAAGGTTGAAAGGGTTTTAGCTAGCATTAACCACTCCTGGTCATCTGCCCAACGAAGCCCTAAGGCAGCACCAACAACAGCAACAATTTTGAAAGTAAAAAAAAAAACTACATGTGTCACAACAATAATACTCAACAATAAGCATGAAAGTCTTATAACAAAATGGAGTATTGTCTACTGAAGGGGGAACAAAAGAAATTGCCGAATTAACGTTCTTTTGAAATAACTTAGGTTATCTCGGGTCGAAGAGGGACCGAAGGTTGAGGTAATGCAATAATAAACCAATTAAAGAAAAAATAATAATTTTAAGACACACGCTAGTGTGTCGCCCTCCAAGATTAAGCTACACACTAAGAGCATGGCGACCACTAGACCCTTTCGTCTTTTATAGCTAATGCAGTTGGCTGTTTTTAGGCATCTGAGGATATATAACAATGCGACCGGAAAGGCTGAACCTTGTTTGATCAGGAAAGGCTGAAACCATGTTTGATCAGGGAAGGCTGAGACATTGTTTGATCAGGAAAGGCTGAAACCTTGTTTGATTAGGAAAGGCTGAAACATTGTTTGATCAGGAAAGGCTGAAACTTTGTTTGATCAGGAAAGGCTGAAACCTTGTTTGATTAGGAAAGGCTGAAACATTGTTTGATCAGGAAAGGCTGAAACCTTGTTTGATCAGGAATGGCTGAAACCTTGTTTGATCAAGAAAGGCTGAAACATTGTTTGATTAGGAAAGGCTGAAACATTGTTTGATCAGGAGAGGCTGAAACCTTGTTTGATCAGGAAAGGCTGATACCTTGTTTGATCATTAAAGGCTGAAACCTTGTTTGACCAGAAAAGGCTGAAACCTTGTTTGATTAGGAAAGGCTGAAACCTTGTTTGATCAGGAAGGCTGAAACCTTGGCAGCCTTACAACATTTAAAAAAATGTCACAAAGTGGTTTACCTAGTGCACACCTAGATGTTCGTGCCTCCAGCTTTACGGTGTGGGTTGACAAACCGTGGAACTCGCTGCCATCTAAGTTGGTTTATTCCCAGTCCGCCTTTCCTTTTAGGAGGAACTGAACCTTCGAGTCTTCCTGAGGAGATCACCTCACTATTACACCAACTAACAATTTTCTTTCAAGTCACCTTTGGGATCAGCGTCAGTGACTCGGGCTCTGCAGTCTCCCTTTACACCACAATGGGTGTGAAGAACCAGGCATTACCATTATCATAAATTTTAAACTCTATGACCACAGCTTCGGAAAAATTTTATTGATCAGGCTAGGTATAAGCGGACACCAACTAACCTTTAGCAATCATTGCAAGAAATTTTATTATTATTGTTGTTATTTTTATTATCTGTATTAAGATTGACAATTGGTTTTGGTCAAGATTTAAGCTACGATGTATTATTTTATTATTTTTTAAGAAACATTGACAATGATGCCGGCTTCCCCTCTCCCCCACTTATCCCTCACGTTTGGCGATGCCATCGGGGACCATACTATCCCTGGTAGGTCTAACCTAGGTGGTAAGGCATTCGTGACTCCAACCCAATACCATCGATCCTTCCACGGCAGCCGAGCCGATGTCTTCGTTTTAGACTTTTTAAGCTGTTTAACTTTTGTAATTTGTAATTTTTTTTAGTTTTAACATCGGATGGCAGTCAGTGATAAACAGGTCCTTGCCATTCCGGTTGCATTTGCAACAAATCTATATTGTTATTATTATTATTTAAAAAAAAAAAGGTTTGAATTACGTTGATATGTGCGTGATTACTAGTGACATAGTTTTACAAAAATAAATTCCTTCATGCGGTGAATAAAGCTGAAATTTCGCAGAAAGCTATAGTTTAACCATGAGATAAATACAGATGCAACCCTATATACGTTGCCTTTCGGACTTATATGTCAGACTGCCTGTGTGGGGAATCAAACCCACGGCCTTAATGCTGAGCCATACTGACACGGCCGAAAGGAAACATCCTTTGCTATCATTTAACACCTGCATATAAACATTTAAACATACACACTCCAATCGCCACTGGTGGGATGCTGATTTGCCGCGCCATACGCCACTTGATACGAATGGAACACACAAATCAAACGTGAGAAAAGGATGAAACAGAAACGAAAGCAGACGGCTCAACAAGAATTAAATAAATACAGATACAAACCTATTAGGGATCACGTAAATTCAAAGTAATCAATCGCAGTGCTATTTAAGGGAGTTAACAACATGTTGTTGTTTTGTTTTTTAGGGGACACGTACCCAAACTGGGTTATCTGCCCCACGACATGAAGACATGAGTATCGCAGCACAACAACAACAGCACGAATGAAGAATTGTTGGTTTTCCCATTGACAAATAATGAGAGTTAGGTAGACTAAGGGCGCGCTTACGCAAGGACAATTTTCTCTCTTACTAGCTTTTACTTGGTCAATACTAAATCTGCCGGCTGCTTCTCGCCTTTGCCGGAGAATGCGGCTTTCGAGTTGTCTATACGTATAGTAACCATGGCAACAACGCATACGCAAATCTCCTCCTCGTGCCTCGCGACACGACGTACGATGCGTGCAACACGACAGCGCCGATGTATGACAACTAGAAAACAATTTTTATTGCAGTACAAGACGACGGACAGATTTCTGAATACCGGTATTCGATGCTTTGTCTTCGATTCGACAACCCCGAAATGGACGCCATGTTGGATTTTGAATTCTCGCTGCGAGTAGCTATTGATTCTACCGTCGATTGATCACGGCTAGAAGCTGTTTTTTTCAGCGAGAATAGCAATTTTTGGAAATAGTGTGAAATGGCAACAATGTTGTACCAATGCTTAAAATGACTGTTGCACTTTGTTCTTTATCCGTGCTGTTATTTATCACACATTTGTTGTCTATCACCGCATTCATTTAATAGAAACAGGAAATTAATCGTAAATAAATAACGGTTGCCTAGCAAATAGCTTTCGGCGAGTGAGAAGGTCTCGTTGCGTAAACACGCCCTAAGACTTAAAAGCCTTAAGACTTAACCGTACTAATGGAAACTCTTCTCAAAGCCGAGAAAAAAGAAAGGACCGTAAAAATAATTTGGCTTTCCGTTCCGTTTATTCCTGGATTTTCGGCTTTTCCTGTCGTAATTGCTACAGGAAAAAAAATAGTTCTTGCCAATTTGGACAAAAAAATTGTGATATCCTCCCCAAAAGAAAACTTGTTAAGGATTCCTGCCAAGCTCTTCGCCATCTGAAGTCGTGAACTCGTGATATCCACCAAGTTATATCGCCAAGTTAATCCCACCGAATAACACTTCACACGTGAAATGAAATATTTTAAAATTGCGCCGTAAGCAATTTTAAAATGTTTCGTTTAACCTTCGAACTATTTCTCCGTGAGATTAACTTGACCAAAGAGTTTGGCGTTTGATATGACAGCATCAAACGGATAAAAAAAACTCGACGGGAGTCCATAACAAGTTTTATTTTGGGGGAAATCCACAATTAACACTAATTGTGTAATTAAATTAATTAACGGGTTTAAATCTCAAGAGGGTCCGAAAAGAACCGGAGCCTAAAAATTAGGAACGGTATAACCAGATTGACAGTGTTTGGGTCATGGAAAAAATCAAAACATTAGAAATAATTTAAAAAAAGTGGAATTTTTTAATGTAAAAAATAAAAACGAAGTGATACTTGCTTCTCTGAGCTGGGTGAATCGTTCGTTTCTCTCAATACAAGCAGAACAGTCAATTGTTTTGTTTTACATTTCAGCCTCAATTCTTAAAGTAACACGGATTCATAAACAGAGGATGCAGCAACTGCCTAGTCGCAACCGGTCTTCTGTACACTTCCGCCACTTTGGAAAATGTTGAGGCGCACACCTCTATCACGCACTGCAACAGCCATCTCTGTTATATAATCTAAAAGTAGTAACCATCACAATTGCGGTTAAAATTGTGTTAACTTTTAGGCCTAGTTTTAGATTTTAGGCGTAATTTGCAGCGTTGAGGCCTAATTTTTTACCTGCCATTTTAATTTCTTAAGTAGCAGCTAACTCAGAGTTGGGTTCGAGAGTAGGCCTATTCATCCATGCAACACGGTGTCGAGACTGTTTTAAATGGCTAATGTATGTCGTTAACGAAATTCTTTTTTTATGGTTGTGTGTCTTCCTGCAGTGGTTAAATGCGATGATCAAATGTTATTATTTCATTGAGTTATATGTCGATGAAGCCTATCAGCTATAAGGAAGCAACGAAGTTTTCATTGGCCGTGTTTTTTAAACAAATTTTTGGACGTAAAGACAAACGGTATAGTCCTCCCAGCCGCTTCGGCAGTACAGAAAACTAAAAACGGAACGTTAAATGTTAAGAGTAACGGTCTAAAGTTAAACCTTAGAAGTAAAACGGACAAGCTTTGAGAGTGAGATCTTGACGTAAAATTTCGTCGGTGTATAATATACTGTAAAACACTATAACCTTAACTACCCGGTGGTCATCTTTGTGTCCATCCATCTCTCCTCGTTAAAAAGATTCAGTTTATGCTTGGTTGGTTGGTTGGTTGGTTGGGTGCTTGGTTGGGGTAGTTCGTCTTCTCCTCTGGAAGTAGAAGGCTACTAATATGAGAAGTTTGTCAAAAGAAAGCAAATTAACCCGTTCTTTGTGTAGGCGTATTTTTAAAGTCCGAGCTTGGTCCTAAATGACCGAAATTAACGAAAAAATGACCATTTGCAACAATCAGCAACAATCACCCAACAATGCCTCAACAATACATGACGTCATGATTGTTGCCAATTTTTTTTCGTGGACTCGAAGCCGTTCGGAACGTCCATCAACAATGGACTATGGCAACCGACGAACGTGGAACGAGTCAATAACTTGTTCTCAGTAATAATCAGTAAACACGCGCAGCTTTGCGTAACATATTATATTTTAAAATTGGAGTCATTCATCTCATCGAGTCTATAGTATACGGACAAATCCAGGACAAGAATAATCGTTTAGCCGTAACTCAAAGACAGAAAGAGATTAAATACTAAATACTAAATTACGTGTATAAAGTATATTGACACCAGAAAAAGTTGCCAAGAATATTGTTACGTGTGCATCTGTATTATTTCAAGCAGCAATATTCGAGCATTAGTGTTTACACAAAGTCATCACACGGTACCCTCCTTATTTGTGCTAAAACATAAAAAGCTTTTATTATTTGGCTACGAGTTAGTGTCTTGTGTAGGCCTAACTTACATTCAAACCGTTGCGTTTTCACTTAACGCTCTACTGCTGTTTCGCCAAGTGAGGGATCATCAGAAAGTGATTAAGACGCTTATGAAAAATATGTACTGAGCAGGACGTAAAGAAAAATTCTTCCAATAAATGAAACAAGAAAACCCATGTAGAGTGTAGTACTAACACAAATTACAAGTGATGTGTGGTTCTGGGTTGTTACATGGATTCAGTCACGTTTCTGAGGAAATGTTAGCGCTGATTGAGTGAGCGAAGCAAACGAAAATCAGCGTTTGTCATCAGAAACAGTAGTAGGCTAACTAATTTATTCAGTAGTGCAAACGAACGACTTTCTACGATGGATAAAAGATCATTGGAACCGTTGCGTTTTCACTAGATTTCTGTAGCTGTTTCGCCAGGTCATCAGAAAGTGAAGTGATAAGAAACCAACGGAAAAATCTTAACTGAGCAGGACGTAAAGAGAAAAAATTCTTAAAATAAGTGAAACAAGACAACCTATGTAAAGTGTAGTACTAACACAAATTAGAAGTGATGTGTGGTTCGGTGTTACGTTTCTGAGAAAATATGTGCACTGATTGAGTGAGCGAAGCGAACGAAAATCAACGTTTGTCATCAGAAACAGCCTTTTTTCCTAAATACTGTTATTAAGTACTAGGTTAAATCAATTTTGATGGGAATACAGTATACTCGTCGGCAGAGCAATTATAATTGCAGAGCACTTGGCAGAAATCATTAATGTTGCTGTTGGGACTCTTTGTCCTCACCTGGAGATCGAACCACAGAACCGCTTTTCAAGTTGTATAGCTTAAAACGTAGGTATGGACAAGGCCTAGGGCGTTTCGCAGGCTATTTTAACGTAACTACAATACTCTTGACACGGAAAGCCAAATGGGCTAAAACGTTGCTCCCACCTAGAGATCGAACCAATGAACGGATTTTCAATTTGTGTAGCTCAAAATGTAGGTATTAACACCGACCAGGGCCTTTTGAACCCGATTTTGATGTGACTGCAGTATTCTCGTCGGCAGAGCAATTATTATTGCAGACCATTGGGCGGAAATCATTAATGTTGCTGTTGGGACTCTTTGTCCTCGCCTGGATATCGAACCACAGAACCGATTTTCAAGTTCTATAGCTTAAAACGTAGGTACGGACAAGGCCTAGGGCCTTTCGCATGCTATTTTAATGTAACTACATTATTCTTGACACGGAAAGCCAAATGGGTTAGAACTTTTGCTTTCACCTAGAGATCAAACCAATGAACCAATTTTCAATTTGTACAGCTCAAAATGTAGTATTAACACCGATTAGGGCCTTTTGAACACGATTTTGATGTTACTACAGTATTCGCATCGGCAGACCAATTATAATTGTAGAGCACTGGGCAGAAATCATTAAGTGGAGTAACAAATTTTTGCAGAAATTTTGCAGAAAACATAAATTTGGTACACAAGTCTTTCTTAACAGTAAAAATCGAACCAGCCATGGACCCCAATGAAATACCCAAAGTGTCAACAGTGCCCCCCCCCCCCCCCCCC
>JAHWFP010089116.1:0-20707 GCA_023313725.1 Lithobius niger
TAGGACGCAATAACTACATCGTGTTGCTAGACAAAACTCCCAAGTCTGTAAAGTTTTGTTATATCGTCCTCTTTTCATTTTCGGTTAAAATTTCTATCTCCGTCAATCCCCCTACAATTTGCATAATTTCCTCTTCATGATCAACTCTTTCCCTCAACAATAATCCTACCAAGACTCTCAACCTATCCACTAATGCATTCGGGTTGTTGTAATCTACTTCATCAGACGCTGTTTCGTTCAACCTTGATTCTTTCGACTCCAAAATATCCGGCTCGTCCGACCTTGATTCATTCATTTCCGATTCGATCGTCCCAGATTCGTCCGGTCCCGATTCATCCGACCCAGGTTCTTCCGACCCCGATTCATTCGACTCATTCGACTCGTTCGACCCCGATTCGTTCGACTCCGATTCGTTGTAATCTTCCATTTCTTCCACATAACCAATTTTCTCCTTCTTTATTTCCTCCCAATTGGTTTGATAACACTCACGTACTTGTAACCATGATTCGATTTGGGCTTTCCAAAGCAGGGGTCGTAATTTCGATATAAGGCATTACTGTCTTTCAGAATCGAGCCGTATGATGCCAAGACTTTAGGGTCGTACGTTTCGTACTGCAAGAATTTTTGAATCAGTAAACTCCACAGCTGATTTTCCTCGGTACTGCTTTCCTTCCAACACTATGTCGTTCTCCCGTATTTTGATAGTTTTGTTACCAATCATGAGGTCTCCCATGTCCATGTTGTACCTTAATCCAAACACATGATCGTTTTCTTTCGGCATTTTGAAAAATCTATGCAAATAATATCTCGAAGTCTCCCCCAATCTGTGGCCCTTCAAAAGAGCCTTTAAAGAGCGAAACGATGCTGGAGGAACTCGTCTCGGAGGGGAACGGATCCATTTTGATGCATTAGGAATGTAATCCTCGTGTTTCCGTTTTTTATGGTTGACTTCCACATCATCTTTCTCCTTGAGGGTGATACTTTCTAATGGACCAATAATGGATCGCTTATTTTTTTTCCATGCACTCTAAACTTTTTTTACCAGTTTCTTAATCAGAGCTGATTGTTTATCTTCCATTTTCTCCTTTTTTAATAAACGATAATAAGGATCTTCACTCGAGTGGTTGTTTCCATCACACCCGTTTTCTTACCTCATCTAAGGTGTTGATCGAGTATAAACCCCAACGGAAACACTCAAAATATAAATATTATACACCGTTTAATCACACTTTGGTGTTTTGGCTACGATCTACACCCGTTAATACTTTGTTTCATGAGAGTAAAAAACTTTCAATGTACTAATGATGAACGTATTATGTACGTTTTAAACTTGTTCCCATCACGATCTAGATTCGTTTAGTGTGTGTCCCCACACACGAATTAGCTGATACGACATTAACGTGAAGTTGTTCTTATGGCATTAGCGTGAAGTTTCTAATATGACATTAGCGTGAAGTTGCTCGTATGGTATTAGCATAAATTTGTTCATATGACATTAACGTGAAGTTGCTCATATGGTATTAGTGTGAAGTTGTTCATATGACATTAGCGTGAAGTTTCTCATATGGTACTAACGTGAAGTTGCTCATATGCTATTAGCGCAAAATTGCTCATATAGCATTAACGTAAAGTTGCTCATATCGCATCAAAGCTGTGACTACCAATTTCTTAACCTAAAAAAACGTGTGAAACATACATTAAGGTTGTAAATGTATAAAAAGAAAAGCTTCCACTCGCTGCAGCAACCAGGAAAAAAAAATAACGCATAGGCCTAAGAAATGCGGTCTTACAGCAGTGTTGACAAGACAACATTGTTTTTGACTGACACTTTAATCCAATGCACCCTGCAGCTGGCTAAACAGCGGGTTCTGATCAATTACTTTTAAAATAACTTTAGGAACATAAAATAGTCAAGTAGTTGTACTTTACTTACCAAATAATATGAGAAACATGCAAATAACCTTAGACGACCAACTATATGTTAGCTTTGCAGCAGTCGTGACTAATTTCACACAGCCGTCACGGTCAGCCTACTCTCATTCACCTCGTATGACTGAAGCAGGAAGTAAAAAATTATTGTCCTGCTAATTCCGTTTAGCTCACTCCCTGTAAAGAATATTCGAAAGCTTGCATGTGAAAGCTCATTTAACATGCACCATGATCATTGTCCGAGCCACATCCACCGAAAGTGACGTCTGGGGAGGGGTACTTCAGATTGATGAAAACGAAAAAATGGGAGCATCACTTCTCCTCCAAATTGATGAAAAAAAAGTAGCAAAGCCATTTTCCCACCTCCAGATCGATGAAAACGAAAAAAAAAGGTAACAAAAAGCACTTTCCTGCAGATTAACGAAAACCAGAAGCGACGCCCCCACTTTGATCACGTGACGTCATTAACCACACTGTGACGTCATAAGTGACGTATCATGGAGGTAGCAAAAGGTTGCAAAAAAGTAGCAAAAGGCACTATCCCACCATCCTCCAGATTGATGAAAACTAAAGAAGTGGGAGCCACTTCTACCCTCCTCCAAATTGACGGAAAAAACTAGCAAAAGACACTTTTTCACCATCCTACAGATTGAGAACGAAAAAAAGGTAGCAAAAGACACTTTTTCATCGTCCTCCAGATTGATTAAAAACCGGAAGTCCTACATGACGTCCTACACTTTTCATCACGTGATGGAAGTGACATCATTACCCCCACTGTCGACCAAGCTGTCGACGCGCCATTAAGCCTCAATCCCCCCCCCCCCACTGTCGTCACGTGACCGGAAGTGGGGGTAATGACGTCACTTCCGGTTGTGGGTGGATGGGTGGATGTACAACTCAATCGTATTCTTACCCTACTTTTGCCCGGTTTTGTATTAGTTTCTTGCTATTTTCGTATTAATATGGTAATTTCGTGTTAGTTTCTGGCTAGTTTCATGCTAAGATTTTGCTAGTTTCATGTCATTTTCGTGCTAGTTTCGTGTTAGTTTTTTCTTCTAGTTCAGTGCTAATATTTTACTTGTTTCGTGTTAGTGTCTTGCTATTTCATACTAATATTTTGATAACTTCGTGTTACTTTCGTGCTAGTTTCATACTAAATAAAGAAATAAAGTGATAAAGTAGCCTTTATCAAAGTAACGAGATGTATTTAAATAGGTTTGTAGTGACAGCCCCATATCATCTTTCCTTCCGTTTTGCTTGTTTTCTTCGTGCTTCTTACTGGCTAATTTCGAGTCAGTTTCTTGTTAACTTCTTGTTATTTTCTTGCTAGTTTTCTAACCATTTCTTGCTAATGTCTGCAAATTGTTTGCCTTTATCAATGTCAAACTTTGTTTAGAAATGGATTTAAACAGGCCTTGTGGTGTCAACCCCCACATCATCTTCTTTCCGCTCTGCTATTTTCCTTCCTGTCTCTTACTGGCTACTTTCGAATTAGTTTATGTTTAGTTTCTTGTTAGATTATGGATAGTTTCTTACTAGTTTCATGTTAGAATGCTAGTTTCGTGTTACTTTTGTCTTAGTTTTGGGCTCATATTTTCCATGGTGCGTGTTAGTTTCTTGCTACTTTAGTATTAATAATGCTAGTTTCGCATTCGTCTCTTGCTAGTTTGGTGCTAATATTTTGCTAGTTTCGTGTTAGTTTCTTACTAGTTTCGTGTTAATGTTTTGCTAATTCCGTGCTAGTTTCTTGCTGGTTTTGCGTTAAAATTTTGGTAGTTTCGTGTTAGTTTGTGTCAGTTTCTTACAATT
Organism: Lithobius niger; assembly: GCA_023313725.1. Lineage (NCBI taxonomy): Eukaryota > Metazoa > Arthropoda > Chilopoda > Lithobiomorpha > Lithobiidae > Lithobius > Lithobius niger. The sequence goes on from JAHWFP010089116.1 coordinate 3,739, forward strand.
TTATCTGACGGCAACTTGTTGGTCCAAATTTTGTTTGGAATGGGCTTGTGTGTAAAACCAAAACTAAAGTCCTAGGTTTTATTTAACCTTCGAACTATTAAGTGGTGCGATTAACTTGTTGAATGTTTTGGTGTGTTGATATCACTCCTTTGAAGGGCCGAACCATTCGGAACTTGGCGGCCCCTTTTACCAGTTTTGGTTTTAAATTTAATTAAGTAAGTTCATGTTTGTTTCTTGACAGTTTCCTGCAATTCGTGTCAGTTTCTTGCCAGTTCATGTTAGTTTTGTGTTAGTTTCTTGCAGTACGTGTCAGTTTCTTACTAGTACATGTTAGTTTCTTGATAGTTTTGTGGCAGTTTCTTGCTCGTGTTTCTTTCCGTCATCTTTCGTTCTGTTTCGCAAGTTGCCTTCCTGTTTACTGGATAATTTCGTGTAGATTCTTGTCATTTTATCTGGCAGAAAATTGTTCATCCCTATCAAGTCCAGACTTTGTCTAGGATTGGGTGCAAATAGTGTTCTTGTTAGTGTCTCCCATACCCTTCCTTCTTTTATATTTGACAAATTCATGTCAGGTTTTTGCTAGTTTCTTGATAGTTTAGCATTAGTTTCTTTCAAGATTTAAACCAGTTTCCTACTAGTATAACATTCTGCAAATTGTTGCTGTTATAAAAGGCACACTTTGTTTAAAAATGGGTTTATATACTCTTTGTAGTAACTGCCCAACATCATCTTTCTTTCGGTTTGCTTGTTTCTTTCCTGTGTTTTACTGGAGAGTTTCCTGTAAGTTTCTTGGTAATTTCGTAGTAGTTTCATGCTAGTATCGTGTTAATATTTTGCAGGTTTTATGGTTGTTTCTTACTAGTTTAGTGCTAATATTTTGCTATTTTCGTGTTATTTTCTTCACAGTTTCGTGTTAATTTTTAGCTAGTTTAGTGCTAATATTTAACTTGTTTCGTGTTATTTTATTGATTGTTTCTTGCTAATATTTTGCTAGTTTCTTGTTAGATTCTAGCTAGTTTCACATTATAAGGCCGGTTTTACGAAACAACAATTTTCTCGCTTACTAGCTCTTACTTTGTTAATACTAAATATGCTGACTGTTTCTTGCCTTTATAGGAGCACGTGGCTTTCTAGTTGTCTATACGTGGTAACCATGACAGCAACGCGAACGCAAATCTCCTCCTCGTGCCTCGCGACACGACGTACGATACGTGCAACATGACAGCGTCGATTTATGACAACTGGAAAACAATTTTTACCGCAGTAACTGACGATGGACAGATTTCAGAATGTCGGCATTTGATGGTTTGTCTTTGATCCGATAACCCCGAAATGGACGCTTTGTTGGATTTTGAATTCTTGCTGCGAGTAGCTATTTATTCTATCGTCATTTGATCACTGCTAGAAGTGTTTTTTCAGGGAGAATAGCAAATTTTGGAAATAGCGTAAAACTACAACGACATTGTAGCAATGTTTAATATGACTGTTGCACTTTGTTCTTTAGCTGTGTTGTTATTTATAATATATTTAATTTGTTATCTATTACCGCATTCATTTGATAAAAATGGGAAATTAATCGTAAATAAATAAGGGCGCATTTACGCAATGACAGTTTTCTCGCTTACTAGCTTTTTCTTGATCATTACTAAATCTGATGGCTGCTTCTCACCTTTACGTAATAGTAACCATGGCAACGACGTAGACACAAAATTACTCCTCGTGCCTCGTGATATGCCATACGATGTTTGCAACATTTGAGCATCTATTTATGACAAAAAGAAAGTTTTATTGCAGTATAAGACGACGGAATGTTTTTTGTATGCCAGCATTTGATGGTTTGATGGAACGGTTGACTAGCAAATAGCATTTGGCGAGCTAGAATGACTTGTTGCGTAAACGCGCCCTAATGGTTGCCTAGCAAATAGCGTTCGTCAAGCGAGAATATCTCGTTGCGTAAATGCGCCGTTAATGCTAGTTTTGTGTTAGTTTTTTGCTAGTTTCGTGCGAGTTTCTTGGTAATTTGAGAGTCTGCAAACTGTTGGCTTAAACAAATTCACACTTTGTTTAGAAATGAATTTAAATAGGCTTTGTAGTGACAGCCCCACATCATCTTTCTTTCAGTTTTGCTTGTTTTCTTCGTACGTCTTACTGGATAGTTTCGTGTCAGTTTCTTGTTAACTTCTAGTTAGTTTCTTGCTAGTTTTGCACCAGTTTCTTGCTAGTGTTTCTTTCCGTCATCTTTTTTTCCGTTTTACAAGTTTCCTTCCTGTCTGTTACTGGATACTTTCGTGTCAATTTCTTAATAGCTTCGTGTTGGTTTCTTTATAGTTTCGTGTAGCTTCCTGCCAGTTTATCTTGCGGATATTTGTTCATCCTTTTCAAGCCCAAATTTTAGGAATGGGTGGTGCACATAGTGTTCTTGTTACTGTCACCCATACCCTTCTTTCTTTCCTATACTTGATAAATTAATGTAAGGTTCTTGCTAGTTTCTTACTAGTATCTCTTTTTTGATACTGTAACAGTATGCAAATTGTTGGATTTTATAAAATTCACATTTAAAGATTATTTATCCTCATCCACAATAAAATCGTGCAAAGAAATGCACAAACAAATGGCGAACCCGGCCCAGCAAGTTTTGTAAAGTTTTACTTTTGGTATGAAGTAGTTGTTCCCTTAGCAACCGAAGAGGCGAAATCATCCATCATGGCGGCCCACACAGCATAAGCTCATTTCTGTCCTTATATTTTTATAAATTTTATCTGTATTATTGTAAGTATGAAAACGGTAGAAGGGTATGGTTGATATCCAGATGCTCATCACTCATTGTATGTATGTTATATGTTTTTAGGTGACCAAGGAAATCATGCAATTGCAATCAATTTCCGAAAATTAAATTTCTGCCATATATGTGTTGTGGTTTTTGTCTTCCGGGGACAACTGGACTTTGATAACAGTTAACGCCCATTATCCGAAAAACCCTTCACACGATGAACTGAACTCTCTTGGTGAAAAGCAAAATGAGTTTTTTTTTTTTTTTAGCTGTTATGTTTTTTTATTTGTTTCAGTAAATTTATTACATTTGTTCGTTTTCTTCCACTTTTCACTATTAACACAAACGGGGGCTGGGATCCACTTGGAGTGTTGGGATCCCTCCGCCTTGGATTCCAGAACTCCTCGTTCTCATTCATTGTTGCGATCCCGTCGTGCTGTATTGTTATAAGAGGACTGAGAGCTTCAAAAGGGGTGAGAATTTGTGTTATTTCGCTTCGTGTGCGCGAAGCAATAATGAAACAACAAGTAATAGTTATCACCCTAGTTTTGCAACAATGACCCGTCAATAAGTTGTTTTAGAACGATCGAGGTTGCAACAATACGTCTGAGGGCGCAGCCCGAGATCGTTCTAAAACAACTTAATGCCGGGTCATTGTTGCAAAATTTGGGTGATAACTGTCTTGTACCCCTACGAGGTACGTCGGTGTTCCTGAATTTATGCTATTGAAACACTTCCTAGAAAACAGGTTGTATAGCCTAATGGATTTGGGGATATCTCACTTATTAAGTGACGAATTATTGTCGCAACTACTCCTTGCGCATTGGATGAAAGGCGAGGGGACGAACTCCGGAAGTTAGTAGGTTTTAAGAAATCTGCGAGAATTTGAAACGTTTTCCAGCAAATAGGATACAATTTTCACACAATTTAGTTAAAAGATTTTCCCCCAATTTTTTTTAAGTAGTGCCTCCTGAAAGGCAGGGGATACCCCGGAAGCCAGCATTTTTTAAGAAAGCGGCGTGAATTTGAAACGCATTCTTGTAACTCAGCGAGTTGCAAGATGACATTTTTCACATAAACTCATTTTAAATGAAAAGTAAAAAAAAAAAAGTTTCTGGAGAAAAGCCACTGAGGTGGGAGGGAGCGGGCAGGGGCCCAGGAAGCTAATTTTTTTTAAGAAACTGGCCTGAATTTGAAACGTGTTCCTTTAACTTAGCGATGCAATACGAATCCATATAAAATTTTTAAAAATGGTTAACGAGGGTTTCCTGCAGTGTGTGTGGAGGGGGGGGGGTAGCAGAGGTCCCGGAGGCTAGCGTGTTTTTAAAGAAATCACTGTGTTTCTGAACCGTTTTCCTGCAACTTAGAAATGTAAATCATTTCTAAATTTTCATTAAATGAATTGGCTCAGCGTAATTAACATGCGTGGTACTTTAACAATGTTGTAACAATGATTGCATGGTCCATTGTTTAAAAGTAGGAAGATACGTCCTGAGAATAGGGACTTAGGGCTTCGTCGGGCAGATGACCGCGTGCGGTTAACGCTCGCTAAAACCCTTTGACCCCTTGATACGTTGAAAATGCATTGATTTCAGTTGGCTCTTATCACCATACTTTTAAACAATGGTTCATTGTTTAAACGTAGGACGATAAGTTGAAAATGCATTGGTTTCAGTTGGCACTTAGAACCACACTTTTAAACAATGGTCCATACGAACGCTGGCCTGACAAAGCGATTAAAAAAGGTTTAACGAGCGTTAACCACTCCTGGTCATCTGCCCGAAGCCCTACGGCCCTATGTCTGCAACAGCCAGATTCCCAGGTGGTCACCCACCCAAGTATCAATCCAGCCCAATGCTGCTTAACTTCGGGGATCTGACGAGAACCGGTGTTTCCAGCACTGCAAGGCCGCAGGCCGCGATTAAAGCAATAGTTTGTAACAATGAAAACAAAAAAAAAGTAGGGGTACAACAACAATGAACTAGCGCTTATCTTGATGCTGGTTGAGCATCTTGGGTCTTCCAAACGAAAGGCTTGCAATGCGCCATGTTTTATAGTTGCGTTGTATGGAGTGGAAACTTGGCTCGTTTTCGATATCACAGACGTTCAGTAGCTGAAACTTGGCGAGTTTTTTTACTTACAATTTATTGTTTTTGGTTAAGCTTTACTTCTGAACTTTACAATATTTTCGATGTTGACTTTTGTGTAGATATCGTTTGTTTTGGTAACAGATTTGATTTTATGATTTTGTGGTTTTTGGATTTTGTAAGTCAATACTTTCTTTAAAAGCAAAGTAGGAATAACTAAATACTCGCCGAAAGGAGCCAAGTATTAATTCTACAGAAATTGCACATTTCAAAACAAAATGTTTAGAACAATAATTTTGACCATAGCATTAAAGTTTCACGTGGACTGAACTGTACAGCAACACTGCAGTATTCGAAACCTTACAGGAAAGTTTATTTGTGTTCCTTTGCTGTTTTGATTTTGGATCAATTTAGCCTTACATTAAGCATCAAACGAGTTGGTTTTTGTTTCCTAATGTTGTTTGTTGATGGGTCTGATGGATTTTGTTAATTTCCAATAGCAACGCAACTTTTATTTAGTATGAAGAAGTTCCGCAAGCCAGATATATGCCATGACAGCAGGTCATGTGGTGGTTTCTTTAAGTTTCTGGTTTCCAGGTTTTGTTGAAGCTTTACACTTGGTTATTTTCGGCAATGATTCTTGTTTAGGTATCAGTTTTTGTAAGTGATTTTATGATTGTTATTTTTTTTTCATTTTTTTTTCTAGTGACTAATTTCCTTTAATGCAAACTAAAAATAACTAATTACTCGCAAAAAGGAGTCAAGTATTAATTCTACACATTTCAGATAAATGCTGTTTGTTTGTTGACTGTTTGTTTATGGGTATGGCGAATTTCCTTTTGCACTAACAATGCTACTTATTAGTTAGTATGGAGGAGATACTGTAGGCCGATATGCGGCATTACAGTACGTCATTTCCGGTAAACCACCAGCACTAACATGCACCTGCAAAAACACAAGATACGCGACCCACACAATGCTAATATTTGATTTTTAATTTTATTTTCTTAAATTTGTTTTAAGTTGGCGATTTTTTGTCCTAGCGACGTTTTGACCTAGCTATATTTTATCCTTACGATGTTTCGTCCGCGATATTTAATCCGACGATGTTTAGTCGTACGATGTTTAGTCCTAGAACCTCCCAAACCACCAAAGGAATGTAGAATTAGTGTCGCCCAATGTTCACATTAATTTTCATTTCATAAGGTCTGAGTCATTCACAATCGGCTTCTTAAAGTCTTTGGAAATTAACGTGACTTCCGGACCACTAGTAACTAGCCAACTAGATAGTTAGCTACCAGTCAGAACAGAAAATCAACGATCTTTGGTAACAATTTATTCGTAGAAAGAGTCGTCCGACAAACCAAAAACGTTGCCCTACATTATATACACGTAATGCCTGATTGGCCAACAACTTTGCAGTCATTTTTGTCGCATGCAAGTATTTTATTCAGCTGCTCGTTGTAGTCCATAAAATCTTTTGTTTGCTTCAGATAAAGACACATGCTTACGCTTGCGGCCTTCATGGAACAACAACAACACAACAACAATGAAACAACAACTTGGCGGCGACATGCTAGCGCGTGTCTTGATGGGGGAAATGTAATGTTCATTACTGAATTTTTAAGTTATAGTTTAGGAGAAGAATTCAGAAAACCATAGCTCCATAGTTCCATAGCTTAGGAGTTAAAGGCATTTTTTAGTAGAAGTGGTAACTAATTTTTTTCTGAACAAGAAGGACATGAAGAAGCTTGATATAAACGTTACCAAATTTTCATTGCAGTTTTAAGACCGGAAATGAGCCACCTTATCTTGGAAAAAATAGAACCAGTGACAGATTTTCTAATATTTTTAATATCTCGACTTCTACCAAGCTGTTTTTCTTTTTCTTTGCACCAAATAAAAGCATTTGAAACGCACTATCCTTCATTATTAACACTTTCGATATTTTCAATGATTTGCTAACTGGTTTAACTTAAAGTTAAAAAACATGCAATTTTGCTATAAACGTACAAAAATCTCTAACGCTTAGACCAATCGTTTTAATGCCTATCGGTTCTTGTAGTACAGAGAATTACCTTTAATTTGGCATTATAGAAAATCTATTTCGGCCCCATAGAAATAGAGTATTGGATACGCAAGTATTTGGGTAACATACGGCATGTTTTTTTTAATTAACATAGTGCAGTAGAGGTGGTAAAAAAAAATTAGCTGCTTGTTCGTTTTCGGGAAATTACCAAATTTTCTCCAGTGTAGCGACCATTTTGGTGTCTAGACATTATTGGCCAACGTCACTACCGCAATCAGCCTTAGGGCCTTAGGGCTTCGGGCAGATGACCAGGAGTGGTTAACGCTCGTTAAACCCTTTTACCGCAATCAGCCTTGCGCCCAAGATTGTGTCCAACAATTTGCTCTTCTTCCAAGATAACGTTGTAATTGTCAAACAACAATTATTAATTGTCACTGTAAAAATATCCCAAAGTTAACAATGTCAGAGCCATGCATTGCCTTGGCGACGAATTGTACTGCTCGAGGCCGAATGTAAATATTCCCATTCCAATCCTCCAATTCAACCTGTAATGCAACCGATGGTTTGTCATACTGCAACATTTCAGTAAATATTAATTAGAATTATTTCCCCCAACTTACTCTTCTCACCAGTCCTCCCAGCTTAAGTCACGTCATTTCCCCCTAATATTCATTAATTTCACACCCATCTCATTAAGATTAGGAAGGAGGGACTTTGTCAGCTAGGGCGAGCATTCTGTATTCCATCATGTAAACTGAACCATAAAACTTCCATCCGCAAAGCCAATCCGACTTGATCATTTACATGTACTTCACGTAAATTTCAACCTGTCATTGCCATACTACCAAACCCAAAGACCCGTCCCTCCACCAGTTATATCTTACATAGGGGCTACTTTATTCCATTTAAAAAGAAGTAGCAATGCCATAGCAGTCAAAATGGTCACGATTTTCGACTAGAATGTACTCATTCAAATGTCCTACTTAACTTAAAAGGCTATACCTAGCCTTTTCTGAAAGGTTGCGCTGTCTTCTTTCTACCAAGGCTGAATGAATTTATTTATCATACATAGCGGCCATTATATTCTGATTAAAAGGTGAAGTATTAATGTAAGAGCAGTCAAAATGCATAGTGATTTTCGAATTAAATGTACTCTTTCAACCTTCATAATTTTCATAACTAGGATATGTATGAAGATGGGTCAGAACTATTGACCTTTAATGCAGCTCATCATTCACTCAGTAATTAGTAATGTACAGAAGTGAAAGGGGGTAGGAATCTTTGAATTCTACCACTCTGTAAATCCCCTAATTAATTTAATGATATAATTAGACTTAATTCGATAATATGTATGCATTCCTTCCAACAAGGATAACACAAATTAAATAAAATGCGTTTAAATGCATAATTTTTGTACACATTCTAATAATAAAAAAAACTATACATGGACCACACATGTCTTGCCTGTCAACCGTATTCCATTTAAAATGCAGGGTGTTATGTCTACAGCTGTTAAATGACATGTTAAAAACTAAAACGAATGGGATAATGTTCAAATATCTAAAACCACTATTCCTTTTCATTAGTAGAAAAAAATTATTTTTGCACAAAGGAATTTGAAAAACAAAATGGGAAAATGACCATGGCATAACGCGACTCGTATTTAAGATACCCAACAAATGCACCCATTTAAGTTAAATAGGAAGACTGCAGATGTGCTTAGAAATTGGGAGTTACGCACTAAAATTAGAACATGTACAGGTAAATCACGATTTTAGAACATATAGGGAAGGGTTTTACGTTAAATATGCATTGAAATTTTCTTGTAGCAAATTTTCTGCCTAACATTGTGTCTAACCAGTACGTTATTATTTGAATGGTTAAGATGTTACCAGCAAAAAGAAACTTTTGTGGGGAGGAGGGAGTGGTGCATCCCCATCCGCCTCTCAGGGGGAAGATTCAGCATCTCGCCCTTTTTTTTTCATTTGCGATATAATAAAGTATAACTGGTGTAAATTTGTTAGATTTTTCAGGAGGCGAGCAAACGGGCCCTTTTCTGTCCCATATCTATGCTTTAAAAAAAAATACCATGTTACCCCTGTGTTTGTGTAACCTTTACTTCACTTCTATGAGACCGAAATAGAGGTTCTATGTACCAAATTAAAGAGAATACTGTACTACAAGAACTTATCTAGACATAATAACTATTTGTCCAAGCATTAGAGGTCATTTTATGTTTATTGCGAGATTCTAGGATGAGCAAAAGCATGTATTTTGTCTTTAAGTTAAAATTTGTTAGTAACCATTAAATATAAATAATTATTCTATAACAAAAGGCAGTACGCTTTAAACCTTTTTATTTGGTGTGAAAAAAAGAAAAACGGGTTAGTAGAAGTCGAGATATTAAAAATATTAGAAAACCTCTTACAGGTGCCATTTTCGAAGAAAATTTTCGAAGAAAATTTGGTTACGTTGGTAACTGAAAAATTAGTTGCTGCTTCTACTAAAAAATGCCTCCACCGTTGCATTTTCTGATTTTATTCCTAGTCTATTACGCCTTCCTCATTAATTGAGATTTTGACGAAACAGTTGACCCTAATAGTGCAGGAAAATGCTTTAAAAAAGCAAAGTCTTTTGCTCTATGAACCACATTTAACCGTTTCATTGCAACCCCTGTCACTGGATTATCTACAGTGCAGGTAACAATGTCCACATTATGGAAGTAGTGTGGGAATGTATAAGTCTATGATATCGTTAATTACATTCCCTCTTTTTACTGACGTATATATCATAATTGCCTAAACCTAAGTTATGGTTCTGTAATATAAGTTGTGTTCGCCCAACCATGGACTTGGCCGAAACTAGCTTCTGCAGCATTAGGAAAGTTGTTCCTCGGAAAAACTCTATACCCTACCCAGTGAAATTTGAGCCAAAATAACTGACTTAAGCACAACAGCAAAAGCACAGTCAGAAAGCTTTTGCATTTAGGAGATCGTCACTTCATTGTTTAGCACTAAAACTGCGTGTATTAAGAGCTTCTACGTTAGCAATGATATAATGTGTACCACCATTTATTGGAAGTTTTGCTGCAGTATGTAAGTCAGCATCTGGACTTGTGGATCATTTGTAAGCACTTTGGCTGTTACGACGGAACGTGTAGTTGGAAATTAGTTTTAATAACGAATTATATGACATTTTTTAAGGAAAAAAGGAACCTTCGATTCAAGCATTTACAGATAACAGTGTACATACAGCCTTGCTGAATGGATCCAGCTGCAGAAGTGTCTGCCACTGTCTTACAACAATGATTTCATGGCATGGGCAAAATTGCCTACGACTGTACAGTATGAACGGCGAATGTCCAGATGTTCATTGTTTTTACTTTTATTTTAATTTAATTTTGATTTAATTTTTCTACTGATTATCAAATTCGGATCAGCATGAACGAATCTGACGGTATTAATTCTTTCTAACACCAGTTTATAAAATTACTGTCCAGGACGGAAAACCAAATCTGCTCGGAAATAGATTTGGATTTGTACCTTTTCATTGTCCTGAGTTTTGGGACAGCCTCTATAAATATTACCTTTTTCACCATTTGATAGTTCAATACACAATGGTTCATGGAATGACGGGCCAAGTTAAGTGTCCGATTTATGAAGTTACGTGAAAAATTATATGTGGATTGTGGATAGCACACTACATAATAAGGCTGTATCGATGCAAAGTCCAGCTTTACCTATTAGATTATCTGATATTTGGCAACTTGGCAAGCAGTTTACTCTCATAACAAAATTGAGCACTGCTCGTTTTATATGAGGCAATCGTTTCGTAATTAGTTAGGAGTCAAGCTAGCTTCATTTCAGTTCTTGAGATTCTAAATTTTTAACAATCAATAAAAAAAGAGGTTTCTACTCATTGTACGCAGTCTAATGAAACATGCACTCTTTGTAGCATTGTTGTAGCGAGTAGCTTGTTCTTCTTAACAGCACGACCGCATGCGTACACGAGGCCTATTCAATAATGGTGGTGTCAGAGGAATCGTTAGGGGTTTAGGCGACCTAAAACATAAATCTCTATTTTTAAGTTACAGTCAAATACTATTATCCAATAGATGTAACCAAAGTAAAACACTAGGAAGATCAGTTTTTGGAATAAAAGTCATTTTGAAATTCATCATCTTGACAAGAATATAAATCCCTTTGGGTGCATGCAAATAAACGCACAACACAAATAGCAACTTCTCTTGATATACACACGATTGCTAACGGATGCTATTGTGTATATCGTGATCAAATAGTCATTTATGCTCATGTTTCGATTACAATACGCATAATGGAACCCGAGGTAATGATTAATAGGGAAAGATGCGGGTATTCATATTGCGATGCTAGAGGTGAAATTCTTGGATCGTCGCAAGACGAACTACTGCGAAAGCATTTGCCAAGAATGTTTTCATTAATCCAGAACGAAAGTTAGAGTTTTGAAAGCGATCAGATACCTTCCTAGTTATAACCATAACCAAACCTGAACTAAAATTCTCCTTACCGATCAGAAATATCGCTTAATGTAATGGTTAAAAAAAAAATTCTTTCGACTATCACCCTTTTCAATCCTACAGTTACCTCGGAAGAGAGAGAGGGGAAAAATTTTTGTAGGAAACTCCAAGAATCTTTAACGTACCAAAATTTACATAAGCACGAGGGCATGTCTGGAGTCAGGCTTATAAACTGAATCACTGAATAAACTGAATCACAGTAATCCAACAATGGAATTGCCTCCGTCTTAGTTATTCCATTGTTGGATTATTGTGATTCAGTTTATTTTAACGCCACCAATTCCACCCTCAGTCAGGCTCAGGGGATTCAAAATGCGTGTATTCGTTTCATTTTTAATCTTAAGAAGTTCGATGGTGTAAGAGACTATATTAAAATTATCAAGTGGCTCCATATGGCTCAGAGGCGTTCTTTGCATTCTCTCACAATTGTGTACAATTCTCTGCATTACAAAGAACCATTTTATTTGTTTACCTTATTTAATTATGCACTTGGCTGGTCCAACACGATTTAGTCATACGTCCCTTCACTCCCCCTCGCTGTCGCACAACTAAATACCAAACGTCGTTTCTGGTTCATAGCATGAAGTTGTGGAATGATTTGCCCGAAGCCATTAAAACTTGTCCTAGTGTTGGAACTTTCAACGCTCAATTATTCCGTCACTTGTTTAACTCATAACTTGGTTACCATTACTATCCCACTCTTTTTCCTTCTCTTCACTTTCTTCTTTCCTCGGTCTCCTCCCCCCCCCCCAACCGGCACTACTCCAATTTCTTGTATACTTTCAGTTTTTTGCTACTGTCTGCTGACATTGTGTTTATATGTTTAGGATAAGGTGTAAGAATGGGCCCAGCGCCTAAACCTCGCCATTTATGACATAATAAATTTTTATCCCCGGATTTTGTTGATCATATGTAATTTCATGTGCTGCAATAAAGTTTATTATTATTATTATTATCCCCGACTGTGAATGAATAGGATGACACCAGGTATGAACACACGACCTCCATCACATCCAAAGTCATGAGAAAATGTCATAGAATTCCCACTCCTTGTGCTTGAACATAAAGGAGCATTCTTATTGTTAGATGTCTATCATTTGCTGTTCCTATTCAGAGCCCGTGTTTTAAATTTTCTTGAATACAGCTATTCATATCCTCAGATAGTCTTCGTTGTTAGGCGAAACGTAAGATTGATTTTTCAGCAGATAAATAATAATAGTATTTAGAGAAACTGTTTTATTTAAGCATTTTTTTTTCAGGTCAGTGGGGCATGCCTACTGTAAGTGTATCGGGTGTATGTGGAATGCTTGGAGCAGTAGCTGCGACAATGGTTGGAACTTTGGGCAACTACTATGCCACTGCACGCATTTCCAAGGTGTCATCTCCACCAGTGAACGCTATCAATAGAGGGATTTTTATTGAAGGACTAGGTAGCGTTATGACTGGAATATTTGGAACGGGTGACGGCACCACATCGTTCGCGGAAAACATTGGAGTCGTCGCAGTAACGCAAGTAAGGCTACAGTCGTTCAGCAACAATCGATTTATAGCTACGTTAGACTTAGCCATCATTAAAGGACAAGATAAAGCGTTATTGTAGGGAAAAAACAATGAAAGGATGGAGTTTACCTAAACGTTGAATCTTTTTTGTCTTCAAGGCCCACAGTCTAATGCCATTCGTATAAGTTTTCAACTAAGTTTACTCTAGTAATTAGTGGTAGTAAATGCCAGCTGCCAGCATTTACTACCACAAATGGATAGATTTTATACATAGTACATGTGGTACACTGAAATATTGTGCATACTTTGATTGGAATATGCTACTTTGCATGGGCCATTACAAAGTTTTTCAGAGGGGGAGCCACCTCAATTTCCTTGTAGAACATCAAAATGGTGCCCCCCCCCCCCCAAATCAAAAGCATAATGTGAAGCAAAAACGTTCAGCACACAATTCTGGACAGGAAAAGTGATATACATTTTTACGTAAAAGTAACGCTTGAACACGAAAATCGTATTTGACGGACATCACTCTTAATTCGCATGAACACTCCTTTTTTCAATTGGTTGTTCAAAGTTCTTAGTGTTATTGCGAGCTCTCTAATAGCCCAAAATGGATATGCTTAGGATTTTCTGAAAAGTTGAGTTCTATTCTTTCCATCAATCTAACCGAAATTATTTAATTTAGATAGGGACCGTGCAACGCCCATTTAAAGGCGAAGAGATAATGGCGTAGCTGCAAAATCGTATGTTGGAATTCAAAGTGCTCTTACGAGCCATCTAATACGCCGAATTGGACATGCTTAGGATATTCTGAAAACGGGGGATCTATTCTTTCCATCAATCCTAACCGAACTTTTTTAATGTAGTAGGGACCGTTCTACAGGGTGTTTAAAAAAAAACCGCTACACGTCGAATTTTTCTAAGTCCAACAACCTTTCCCTGTCACTATAACCCTTATCCCTGACCTCAGTAAAGAAATCAAAAAGTTACTCCTGACTTCAGGAAAGAAAGCTTTTATTTGCATTTCAAATAAGAACGCAAAAGGTAACAAATGCATGTGACAGCCGTGGTTGGTGGGGATTGGGCAGGGAGAGGAGGGGAAAAACAAACAATAAAAGCCCATAATTAGATTTCAAGCAAAAAGGGGAAAAAACATTTAATTGGCATTAAGCAAAACAGCTATAATAAAGGCTTTTACAGTATTTGGATTCCAAATAAAAACGCATATGGCAACCCTAGTTGGTGGGGGGTGGGGACGGGGAACAAAACAAACAATAAAAGCCCATAATTAGATTTAAAGTAAAAAAAAGAAAAAAACATTTATTTGGCCATCAAGGAAAATAGCTAAACTAAAGGCTTTTACAGTATTTGGATTCCAAATAAAACGCAAAAGGAAAAAACGCATGTGGCAACCCTGAATGATGGGGGGGGGGGGGGCGCGGTACTTGTACGGCGGTAGTACAACGTAGCTTCTGCAGTCCCTTATCCCTGATACCCAGTAGAAATCGAATCGCCCAATCAGGACAGTAGCCAGGAAATTTTTATACCCCCGCACTAGAATTAAAATGAAGAGAGACCCCCCCACCCCAGCTCCACAAAAAATAAAGAAAAGAAATCCCATTCACCACAATTAAAAAATACTTACCCACTGAAACAATTGCATGTAAAATTACAAGTGTAATTGCAAATAAAAAATAAAAAAAACAAAACAAAATTAAAGCATATCCCTGTTAAACTGAATTTTATTTTAAACACTCTTTTTTTCTGTCGAGCGTAATGTAACCATACATGAATTAGGACAAAAGTCTATGCTTCACGACTGTGAAGCAAATGATGGCGCTTCGTTGCCATTGAAATTGTATTTCTTTTTTAATACCGTTAAGGTTTTTTTTTTAACATAACTAGTTTAATTTGTTTACCACTTTTTTTTTAAAATTAACAATCAGCACGATTTATTTTGCGACTACGTGTTCAACAATTTAACTCTGCTCCTGAAACTTTGAAATTAGCACTGCCGGTAGGCAATGCTTATTAGAGTTCGTTTGCGCACGAGAATTTCAGAGTATTGGACAGGAGGAGGAGGCGGCGGAGCGGCTAACAATGTCAAAATGTTACAATGATGCAACAATAGGCGAGGCGCACAATATCGGATTATAGCTCACTCGAACAAGATGCTATGATGGTTGGGTGCCTGGAAACTAACATTGTCGTTGTTTGAACTAGCTACCTCGTTGTGGAGAACCAAAATTAAATGGTCTTGATTTTTCCTTAAATCTTCAAGTTTTAAACCGTACGGTGCGTAGTCTAAATTTTGAAGCCTATCAAAATTGGGTGGCCGACATGACTGAATGACTTATTTACATTTCAATGCGGGCTTCGGGAAGCCAGTTGAATTGTTTCGGCGATTGTTGCTACGATGCTGAAACAATTCAGAATCAACTACTCATCGAGATGACGCATGCTAAATCCAGAAATACGCTATGTGTTGCCATCAAATTATAATCATGGGACAAAACCTTCGGCGGAACCTAAACATGAGTGGCCATTTCTAATGTTCCGTTTTTTCGAAAACAAAATTCGGAGGACAGTGGACACATATAAAATGGAAGCGAAAAAAGCCAACAATGTAACTGAGCAAAAAACGGCTTCGCCGTTTAGAAAAAAAAACAGACCTCGTATCCCCATACTCACAGCCCTGAAGGTACACGAATAAAAACGGATTACAGTTCACTCGAACGCAACGAACTATAATTTGAACTCCAATTTGCAAAACGTAAACCCACACATAAACAGCAAACGCTACAAATTGAAAGATAAAAATACATACACAAAATGAACACAAATTATAGTTCAAATTATAGTTCATATAGGCTGTGAGTATGAGGATACGAGCTCTAATGTTTTTTTTCTAAACCACACCGGTTTATTCCGACACTTTTTGAATATTGCGGTAAAAAGCTCTTGTGACGTCACACTCTATGCGTAGGCGACCCACCGATGTCACGTATTTCTGTGATCTGTGGATCCAACATGGCCGCCGTTTTCGATCTAATGAATCGACGCAACTCGGGACTAACAAACTAATGAATACTAATTATAAAACGTAAGTCGGACCGCTCCGAACGTAAAAAGTGTGTTTGTGTGTATTAAACTACCGAATTCCAATCGACAATATAACTGAAAATGAGCACTAGACGCCGGACGGCCAGCGCTAGCTTAAAATGGTAACCATGGTAACGAGTAAGTACGGCTTCTATGCACGACTCCGGCGGCTGATAATCGCGTGAACCGTCTCAATTGTTCTTCTTTGGTATCAACGTCTGCGCCAGCTATTTTTCGATGCTTACGGTTGTTTATTATTTACGAGGACAAGTCAGTTCAAGCGGTAGGCCTACGGGTTTGTCAGCATTCGGCAGTTGTTATACAGCAAACACCGCTTCGGTACAAGTTCAACAGACGACCACCACCAACCGGAATTTTGAGTACGTAACTGGCCGGTGTTTTAGTCATAAAATGCTTGGTTATTTCAGCGACTTATTTGATCAACGCATAGCTGCATTGCATTATGTTATTTTATTATTTGGTTTCCTAATAAAGTTGTTAATTCGTCATCATGTAACTCCTATCCTGTTTGCGTTGTTTACATAGTGCAAGCGCTGCAAAGCCAAACGATTATTTTTGTGTAATCTAGTTCAAATACTACATACACATTCCTTTCCAGGCCTTTAAACGTAGTGCATGCCAGGGCTTAACATAAGTTACAAGTATTTTCTCCCCTTTTTAACAGAAACAATAAAGACGTTTATTTCCATTTTACCCCCCCCCCTCCCCGTTACCCAGGGAGACGGGGGTCGCAAATTGGTTGCAAATTAGTCTTTTTAGCTAAATTACTTTTTGCCTTCCACCCCGGTCGGTGCGTGACGTTACAGATTTACTGGCTCCCCCAAAGTGTCCAAAAGGTCCTCTTTTCGGTTGTTTCTCCCTCCCCCAACAATACCATTCATTAGTAATTTACCTTTCTTTTA
>JAHWFP010089116.1:25864-43811 GCA_023313725.1 Lithobius niger
TTAAGTCGTGCCTTTAAAATACACTTCATTTTATACGAACCAATTAGATGGGATGTCTAGAAGTAGCCTATTAATGCCAGCATACGTGACTTGAGGATAGAAGTCTTTTAAATTCCATTCTTCAGATTTCGAAATTAATAACTTTAACGTTAGGCATATCTGTCTTTCAAAATCCCGTCGTTGCCCGACGAAATCAGAAGAGAAAAAACAATATTGGTTTGCGCCCTACGTAACGCCTTGACGAACAACAAGGCAAGATGAAAGAGGGACAACACTGAAAAAGCGCGAGTGGTATAATCATATCAAACACCAAAACTGGTAGAAAGGGCCGCCAAGTTCCTAATGGTTCGGCCATTAAAAGGAGTGATATCAACACACCAAAACATTCGCAACCGCTTAATAGTTCAAAGGGTAAATGAAAACTGGAACATTGGTACTTTCGGTAGCAATGTTCAAGTTTTCATTTAACGTCCAAAGTATTATTCGGTGCGATTAAGTTAGCGAATGTTTTAGTGCGTTGATATCACTCCTTTGTAGGGCCGAACCATTCGGAACTTGGCGGCCCCTTTTTCCAGTTTTGGTTTTTGATATGATATCACTCCGTTTTCAAAATTGTGTATTGACTCAACTCCACTACCGTGCAGATGTGTAATCAAGTGCCACGTCAACAAGAAACTGGTTTTCAACAATTTGCCTTTTGCCTATAAGCTGAACCATTCTCAACTTAGTCACCTCTTTATATGTTTTTGGCTTGGTTTTAATTTTGTTGTAATTTGTTTTATTTAGCTAGTTTTGGTGTGTTGATATCATTCCTCTGAAAGGCCTAAACACTATCAACTTGGTGGCCTCTTTACCACTTTTTGGCTTTGTTTATTTTGCTTTGTTTTTACAGTTTGTTTATTTTTCGTGAATTGGACGTGAATACAATTTCTTTGCAACGTTGTTTAGATTTATCGTGATACACTAGTATGTGTCTAGGTACGCACATCAGTATACACGTTCTCATTGTCCGAACTTTGGCCGTCCAATGAGAGACGATGCCGACAATACTAAAAATGGTTATAACAATATTTTCGTACTTACGCGCCCTCCCACGCCATCCCCGTCACGCCCCCAGGCTACGCAGTTCTTATTGTACTGCACCCATTCGTCTAATTTCATAGCCTTTCCGTTATCTCGGTATCCATGAATAATCACCCTATTTAACATAGGGATGAGCGGACTAGCTAGCTAGGTAGTAACTAGTAGTAACACATTTGCAATGTTAGTGAGGGTCAGATTTTGCATTGAAAGCAGTTTAGCTGGCATTCCTACACGAGTTAATTTTTGTCAGGTGGGTGGGCTTTCGATTTCAACACAATTTAAGCTTTTGTACCGCATTATTTATTTTTCCCCAAGTACCTGAAATGTGCCCAACTATGCTTCAGGATATAAGACACTGACGCTATGGCGTCGCGCTACAATGTTTTACAACCTCGGCAATTGAATTGATGTGATGTTTGTTGTGATGTTTGTTGCCTAACTTGGCGCGACACACTAGTGTGTGTCTAGAACTCAATAAATCGCACAACTACGCGATATAAATAGCCGATCAACTTTCGGTGCATTGTGTACAATTTCTTTGTTGTTCAAATTAAGTTATCAAACAACACACTACTATAATTCCGCCTAGTGCGGCACCTTTTACAGCTTGAGGTAAACCCTAAATGACTGCACAACACACATTAAGTGTTGGGTTGATTGAGTTGAAGGTGGATACGATATTGGGGCTTAAGCATATCGTACCACAAATATTTCTAAAGTTTCAGCTACAAAGTCGGACCTTTAGTGCTTTAAAAAAAACTTGTAATACGTAAATAACAATTTCATACTGAGAATAATCGCCAATCAGAATGAGCCACGAGTTTTTCTCATCGACTATAGTGCCTATTTTGGGAGAATTACATATTTTTGGTGAAAATTGGTAAAATATATATATTTTTTAGCAATTGAGAAGAGAAAAGCCAAAAAATCCAGTTTTACGGTTCCTTTTTTTGGGAGGAGGGGGGGTTTTAGTTTCCTTTTTGAAGGCAGCAGTGAGGTTCCAAGTGGACTTTCTTTCTTTATCGTTTTCTTCTTTCTTCCTTCCTTTGTTTGTTTGTTTCTTTCTTTCTTTCTTTCTTTCTTTTTTCTTTCCATCTTTCTTTCTTTCTTTTTTTCTTTCTCTTTCTTTCCTTTTTCTTTCTTTTTATTTCTTTCTTTCTTTTCTTGTTCTAGTTTTTTCTTTCCTTTCTTTTTTCTTTCTTTATTTCTTTCTTCTTTCTTTTTTTTCTTTTTTCTTTCTTTTTCTTTTTTCTTCTCTCTTTCTTTCTTTCTTTCTTTCTTTCTTTTGTCTTCTTTCTTTCTTTCTTTCTTGTCGGCTTTCTTACCACATTGTTGCCGAACGCTGTTATGCCCGGAATTTTAACGGAAATTTAAGCATGGAAATTTAAGAGCAAAAATAAAAAAAATATAAAGATGGTACACTTATCGGCGATTGTGTGGTGTTGTTTGTATTAATTTAGGTTAGGTTATGCAACCTCAATTTTCAACACTTCATAATTTAATAATAGAAATTTAAAATATGAAGATGGCCCTTATTAACGAATTGTGGGAGTTGTTTGATTTTCAGGTTGGGTTATGGAACCTCAGTTTTCAACACTTCATAATTTAATAACAGATATTTAAAAATATAAAGATGGTACACTAATCGATGAATTGTGTGGTGTTGTATGCGTTATTTTAGGTTATGTTATGTAACCTCAGTTTTCAATACTTCATAAATTAATACAGTTATTTGTAAGCTATTTAACACGGTTGAATCATTTGTGTGTGTCGTTTTCCGTCTAATATGGCACACATATACTGCAATTCAACTTCATTAGCTGCTGTCTTTCAGTTAGTTCAACACCAAGTAGTATAACTGGCCGAAGTATTTGTGCTGCCATGTTAGTCGCCTTTGCCATTGGTGGGTGAAGGGGCAATTTCTCAATTACTTTGGTTCGCTGAAGAAGCAATTTGAAACTGAGCAACATTCTATCAGCGTATAAATAAGGAGGATGAACGTAAGCTGCAACAATGGACTCGTTGTACAAATGTGTTAGACAATGTTGTTCGGCAACAATGCTGTAACAAAGCCTCTGTTGATCTCGTGGCTTCTCTACTCGGTCTTACGATACTGTTACAGAACGCCGTTGTCTAACTGATACAAGTATAAAATACGGAAACTATACTAACTAAATTAACTAAATAATAATAATTAAAAAAATTAACGAAGACAATAAATTAACTAAATTAATATCTCAAGCTAAATCACATCCCCCTTTTTAAAATACACGTAGCCTCCAGTATCGTGTCATTGTACCAAACTAACATCCATTTATTAACACGTGCCGCCCTGGCAGCATTTATTCTTACAACGTGATACGGTAACTACCAAATGTAAACCGAATTAAAATTTGCAACTAACTTGATTATTTTCAACTAAATTCTACAAACCCTTTTTTTAATGCACGTATCGCTTCGTCATTTGGAGCTATGCATAAATTTGTAAAACAGCGTCACACCAACCATCAGAATAGAGAGAAATAGGAAATGACCGCATAGTACAATGCATGTCTTTATTTTTACGAAAGTAAGCGAAATCCTATTTGTTGGTGAAGAGGAAATTCCTCATTTACCTTTTTGGCCAAAGGAGCCTATAGGAATCGAGCCCATAGGAACGTCAATAACAACAATACTGTTGATCGGTGGTTGGAATGACAGGTAGTTTAAACACTGCAGTACTGCTTGTTTGTTTGTTTGTTTGTTTGTTGAGAGCGAAAAAGCCAACAATGAAAGGCAAATAATTAGTTTTAGTGTAGCGATTTAGTGTATTTTATTAGAGTTTAAAGGCCTAGAAGCCATACACTATCTCCTAAACTTACGAACTAGGCTTAAAACTAACATATTGCACTAGCGTGCCCAGGCAACGCGACAGCGCAACGAATCACCCCAATTACCCAGAGTCCTGATGCAGACCTGCCGTCGCTGGCCACGTCCAACCAACTCCCAACTACCAAATTAACTACGTTAACAATTAGTTCTTCTTGGTTGCAACAATAAACCCTCTGCTACGCCCTCGGGAGTATACATTCTAGAACTCTTGACTTTGGGTCTAGGCTCCCCGGAATAAATCCATCAATCAATCAATCAATCTTCTCAAACAATTTATTCGCCATTCATTGTTGGAACAAGAGGGTAATATCTAGGGTACTAGCTTTAAGTTTATAGAGGCGAGCATGGCCTCAGGCTCCTAGGTTCTTTAATAATAAACAGTTAATTCTATTACTTTTTGTCATTATTATGTCATAAGAAAGAGATAAAATACGCTCATTCGGCAAAAGGATGCCACTATATCGAAATGCAAGAATGAACGAACGCAATAATGAAATACCGCAACGCTGCCAACAAGCGTACTGATATTGCAATTTCTAGCCACAATCAAATATGTTGTCGCCAAGTAGCAGTAGATCGACCTATTTTAGACGTCCATTTGTGAAAAGATTGATTGTTGATGATAAAGAGCCTGTTAACTGCCAGCAACTAAAAGCATAATTTAACATCTCGATTGTAAATCCCAGTGTGACCGAAATATTTCAAACCGTGAAAAATGTAAGGGCATGGTGTAAGGTTAAACAAAACAGTTGAAGGGGATGCGCTGATTGAGTGAGCGAAGTGAATGAAAAGCAGTGTCTGTTAGCCACCGTCCGCAAAAATGGGATTGAAGACACTTAAGCATGTGAAGCATTGACTTAGAGTAAACCAAACCGATTCAGTTTGGCTGATGTACCGTTAATTGGGCAATGACAAACATGAAAATTATCAAGTTGTGATACAACTTGTTATCAACCCAGAACTAAAACTGGTATAAAAAGGCCGCCAAGTTTCCAAAAAGGATTAGCCATTGAAGGTAGTGAAAGGGGAAGGACTTCAAGATTAATCCTATTAGCTAAGTTAATCGCACCGAATAATACTTTGGACGTTAAATGAAACTAGAATGTTGCCGCCGCGAGTAGCAATATTCTAGTTTTCATTTACCTTTCAAACTATTAAGCTGTGCGATTAACTTGGCGATTAACCTTGAATGATATCACTAACTTCAAAAGCCAACCCTTGTAAACTTGGCTGCTTCTCGTATAGCAGTTTTGGTGTTAGGTCGTATTGCTTTTTCAGCTATTTTTATTCCAAATGTATTAATATTTATACTAATTCGACTAATTCCGTACAATGAAAAAAATTAAGTCCGGAATAAGTGATAATAATTGTAATGAAACAGCAAAGAAATTGAAACTAAAATTGAACCAAACTATTTAGGATTAGAAACTTGCATTGGAACTTTAAAGAACAGATTTTAAGAATAATAATATAATTCAGACAAATCATACTAAAGTTATATAATGTTAAATACATTTTATCTAATTAAAAAAAAATGTTATATGAAGCATGGATTAGTAGTATTTTATGCTACGGAATTGAAATTTATGATTTTGCAACTGATTATTTAATACAAAGTCTTCAAAAAGTACAAAATAAGGCAATTAAGGTCCTATTCTGGAATAATGAAATATATATAAAACATAATATATTAAAAATAACAGATTTAAGGGATTATATAATAATTGTAAAAAGCTATTATCAAAATAAATATAAAATATATGATGAACCAAAAAACAATCGTTTGAGAACAACATCACAAAAATGACACCATAATGGAACAATACACATAGAACAAGAAATAAGAATTATTACATACCGAATATATATAATAAATTAGATAAGAAAATGTTAAAAGTATCAGTCCAAAGCTGAATTGAAACGAAATTTAATGACTGAATTAGTTAAAATATATAAATTATAAAATTTATTTTTAAGATTATTAAAGGCACTCGTATTGTGTTATTGTGTTATTAAAAGGTTATGGATTTTAATTGTAATTGTTTCTTATTTCATGTATGTATAATGTAATTGTCATGTATAAAATTTGTACGTTTATTGCTGCTCATTCAAGTTTGTTGATTCAAACTTCGAGTATTTTTCATGCAATAAAATTATTATTATTATTATTACTAGAAAAAGTCGAAATATTCAATTAACATTCTTTTCAAATTTTTAGTCAGCTCCTGACAGAAAAAAATATTTTAGTTTGGAAAACTCATCTACCCACAAATTAACGGACGATTTTTCATTCTTTTTAACTACTAAAGTTAACCGAGATGGAGAGGTCCTATATTACTAGGAAATTCCTAAGATAATTTACTGGCTAGATTAGTAGCTAGAATGCATCATTAACAACAATATATTTGTATAACTGGATTTATACTGGATTGTATCTACGTCTGAGAATGAAACTGATTGCATTTGTATGGTTTACTGTGTGAAGTTAATAGCATGGCACGAGCTCCCTTGGTAATCTCTAAAATGCACGCGGTGTCTGAAAGTCACTGCCACCTTGCCGTTGATACCTCTGTACACCACTTTATAGATAATGTAGAATCAGTTAGTCCTGTCATGCTTATGTTCATGTACTGTATTCTGACAAATACTTCTCTCCCGTAGACGTTTGCCCTTAACAAGCTGAATCCTATATTTAATACGAAAACAGGAGTAAACACTTGCTGTACTTCCACTGTTCAAAAGAGAGAATATAGCTACATGACAGCTACTGAATATTGTATAAAAATACATTCTTTGCATTCTTTGCTTGGCTGTATAACGTGTACCCAAGCTAGCAACTGTATGTCATTTAACAGAAAATACTGTAACTAAATGACCACCAAGTATCTTTAGGAAACGTAGTCTACCAGAATTGGCAGTTCCATTTTATAAATGTGCATCTTAACTGTTGCCTTGGCTGTTTGCGTTTGATTCTTATTAAAATTAACTAAAAAATATCAACAGTGTTGCATGAACACATGAATTTTATTTATTATTTATTTATTTATTTACCTACTTGTTTATTTATTTATTGTTTAGGCATCACTGAATTGGACAACGTGATATATGTTATTTTGAGCACGGGTATGTTTATTGGAGGTATTCTTGGATTTCTTCTTGATAATACTATTCCAGGTAAGAATATTTGCCTTCAACATAAAAGCATGGAAAAAATCGTTACCTAGTTTTAAGAGACTTAAATCGTGAGGGAATATGAAAAAGGGGTCTTAAATACCAGCAACCATGTTTAGCACATAACGAGGATTTCAAGAAAAGGCAACTGTTGGAACTGAGATTTAACTTAAGTAATTTAAGTTTTATTGTTTTTAACATTACTTTTTTTATTAATTTTGTTTCAACATCCTTGAAGTTTTGCCACCCGGCCAAACGATTTTCATCTTGAATAAACTTAATCTTAAAGTTTCAAATTTTTGGCGTAAGCATCGTTAGCTGATGAGAAAGGCAACCGTTGTCTGAATTACACTAGATAAAAATCATGCTTTAAAAATATTCTTGCTTTCGTATTAAAATAAAAAATATACTACGAACAACACTGCATTTTGTGTCTAGAGTAGTTTGTATTTTAGGTTTGCATTTACATTTTTTGTTTCTAATTAATGTTTCTTAAATTTCCTTTTTTACCAGTGGGATTTAAGACGAGTGACTGTGGTTTTTCCCTTTGTTACTTTGCACTTGGCGAATAAATGTATTCTTATTTTTATTTTTATTCCTAACGTATCATAATGCTACGATGGTTTGTAGCAGGTTCTTGATTTCAAACATGAAGCATGCGAGGGTTACTAGTTCGAACGAGCATTTAACATGCTGTCTTTTGCGTGCGAGTTGTGTATTTAATTAAATCGAAAATTACGGAATGTATTGAAAATAACGCATATCTTTTATTGCGCTTGGTACTCCCACTTTCTTTATATCGACACATTACCACTGTATTATTAATATCGGTGCCATAATCAAAAATGGTGATAAATTTTCCATGTGATGTATCATACGTGTGATGAGGTGATGAACTGCCTACAATTAATAATATTGTTGACAATGAATCCTCCAGATACCTAATACAGAGAGCTTTGAAATTAACAAACCATAAATGTATAAAGACTTACGCAAATTATTGCATTCTGATATTTTCAATTTATTTAATAAAGTATGAAATTATTGGATTACTTTCAGGAACTCCCGAGGAACGCGGCCTGATTAAATGGGCCGAGCAAACAGTTCAATCAGAAGACGAAACTCGTTCAGGATCTGAATGTTACGATTTTCCCATGGTTGTAATGGATTGGCTAAGAAATAGTTGGCTTGGCCGAGTAATTCCTATTAGTCCGACTTTTGACCCCAAATTGTACACACTCAAACGACAGACATCTGAGACGAAAGTACTTACAAACAGTAGTCAACGTAAACTTTATGGGAGTTTTGATCTTAAACAGTGAGTTATAGAAGTAATACTGACAAACATTCGGATACTAAACACTGGGGAGGTTGTAAAGTGATGGTCATAGAAAACAGTGCTCTAACATTGATCTTCAGCAATATGTTGCATCTGTATTTCCAACAAACATCCGATTCCAGCAATTAAAAAAGGAACAAAACGAGCTAAGTAGCGAAAGCCAAAGAAAGCCACTTCACTAAAAAATTATATCGGAAATGCTGAAGAACGTAAGAATGAAAAGTACCTTAAATACAAAAAAAGGCTGTTTATACTTTTACAATACCAGGAGAAAATAGAAACAAGAAGTGTGTGTACAGATGCATTATGCACCAGTATGCACAGATGATCAGTTAACTCAAATCGAAACCATCACTTAGCATACTAAACAGGCACCACGCCAGTATCAGTTTAATTGATTGTTGTCACGGGTAACTAGTAAGAACGACTGAATCGTCCATTGAATTTTTGTTATTGTCGCTTTGACATTGTTTGGTATTATAAACAACTGTTTTCTTACTATATTCAAAACCCTGTAGTATGGGCTCAAATAGCTTTTTTGCTGCTCAAATGCCCGTCATTTCAACTAAAAAAATTATCATAGCTTCTCCACCAGGTGGCATTCTAATGCATTACTTACAAACAGTAGTCAAAGTAAACTTTATGGGAGTTTTGATCTTAAACAGTGAGTTGCAGAAGTAGTACTGGCAAACATTCGGATCGTAAACACTCAGGATGCGCAAGCGATGATCATTGAAAACAGTGCGCTACTATTGATCTTCAGTAATATGTTGAAGCTGTATTTTCAACGAATGTCTAGTATGCCATCCCCTCTTCTCAATCGCTTGGGCATCGACTGTGATGGTCGATATTCTTGTGTGCTGTGCATAACTTCGGCTACTTTTAAGTTAAAATGTCTCAACTGCTGAATTACCCCCTGGATAAAATTGTTTCATGTACTCACCTGAAGACACCTGGCAATTTACATACTTCTTGCAGATACTGTGACTTTACTACAAATCCTTGTTCAGTTTGTTTAGAGCATTCCGACGATGCTATTCATAAGTTAGGAAAACTTGGAAAAAGTTGGCCCATTGCAGCGTGGCCGTTCGAGTTCTTCCGAACGTTCATTGAGCAATGCATTCTTAGACAAGGGCATCAATATGATTTTTGGGGAAGAACCTGAGCAGATTTTGGTTTCGGACGATGGATTGAACGGTAAATAACGTTCTTCAGTTAAGCCTATACTTATGCCTAATCATAAGCCTAACTGTATGACCAGCTAATGTAAGGACAATGATGAAAACATGCCGACTCAGTCTGATTCTGTGCTTAGTGAGTTGATCAAAAACTGTTCCGTTAGTTTTGTGAGCTAGTTAATAAAGTTGCTAGAAAGTATGACTTTCCACGTTTCGAATCTGAAGACGTCTCTGCCTGAAACTGTGGATAATCGTTTGGCTGAACGTTTGGCCTTTTTCGGTTTCCAAGATGGCGCCGTCGCTTACTGTCGTTGCGTCACTGGAGGGAGTACTCAATGAGTTGCCGCCAGGAGTTCGCACACTTTCCCTGTCATTGCCCCAGGCCAGTTGAGGACCAAGTATGTGACGCTGTTTCACTATAAACAAAGATGTCAACAAAGAAAATCATAGTGACGTCTCTGAATGCGGAAAAGAAACAAAGTGTGGAGAATGGAAAGAAAACAAATGAGGCACTGGTTGGTTAGACTGTGTTCGCAAAAGAAGCGTTAAATCTCCAAAACATGACCCTACTCCTTCTTGTATTGCGAATAACGACTCGGGCGAGGACGTGGCTATATCCCGCTCCATGCACAGTCTAGGAAAGTCAACTCGTTGTAATTCTAATTCTCCGCTACGGCAGCCACAAATTAAAAGTGGGTTCGTGGAACAGGCGTTGGCTCGTAACCGTAGTACTTGTTTGAACTACCTGGTTTACGATGAGGAGCAGTCAGGTCACCACTCCCAATCAACGAAGTGAAGGGCGTGGTTGACGAATTTGATACTGCTCGACAAATTATTGAATGGTCGCCAGGGTATGACGACAAGAATGAACGTTTTGCTGTTGACCAACTACATCGTTCATGGTTACCCATTGGGGACGACCAGGCACATACTTTTGATGATGGTGGTGATAATTATGCGCTAATTGCAGCCATGGGACAACGAGCACGGAAATGAACGAATTAAACACCATTTTTTGTCACGGTCGTTTTGTAAGGGCACTCAGAATGAGGATTCCAAAAATAATTAACACAGTCGACCTTAAAGGATGAAGGATGTCATTTTCTACAATCTCGAAATTCGAATGTTTTTGGACAATGTAGCAGTGGTGACTGATCAGAATCGAATTTTGTTCCCCCACCTCCAACCTACGCCTCAGGACCCGTTCAAGCACCATCGTCGTGATGATGATTGCGATGATGATGTGCCGACTTATTCTGCCGATGAATATGGGGAGAATGTGTTTTTTATTCTATGGCAGTCTTTCACAAAGGGGATAAATCATTACGAAGCAGCTTGTTTTGTCAAAGAAGAATCGTTTTTGGTGGTGAATTCGGCTGACCCACCAATGGAAATTTTTGCTAATATGGAGGCTTTCAGGCCGAATACTCTTCACCTTCCTCAGTCGCAAATAATGCACAGACAATTACTGAATTTGGAGGGTTTAACTCGAAAGGTTGAGGAAACATTTTCGTTGGCAACAAACACCACTTTCACCACACGACCCCTAGAAAAGGCATTTTTTATTCACTCGTGCGAATCTTAAAACCCCGAATCATAAGTGTTGTAAGACTTTTCGTGATGCAGAATACTTGTGTGATAGCACTTGGAAGGAAATTGGATTCGCTTGGATCACTTTATGCCACTGTGAAAAGGACGAGCAAGTAGTGCCTTGGTTTCTGCGTGCTGGTTCACATGTTGATTTAGCCCATTTCACATCGAACACAACTTTAAAGGTTTATTTTGCCACCACTAAACATGTTAGAAGACTTTAGACTTTATGAAAAGAGCATCTTCGTTCCAGAAAGCTAATTTTATCTGGGCTTATGGGCAACATTTAACCTAATCTTCCACAGGTGTGATGCTTATCTTGAGCTTTGTATATTCCGGATGATGTAGTAGGATGTTCGCATTTGCTTCCGATTTACTCTGCAAATGATCTGTTCAACGGACAAATTTTGGAGATCACCCCTGATCTGTGAGACAAGGTTAACCCTCCACAGCCACCTCAGGCTGTCCTGTCACAACGGCAACCTTAGAGGTACGAAGTTGGGCCATATCGGAAAGGATAGTTTAAAACCATTTTTTCTACCAATCAATCCCCCTGCTTTTGACGGACAAGGCAAACAGCCCAGAAACAATCTGCTGCAGGAAATTAGGGGTATCAGCGCAACAAGGACAGTTGTCGTTTCCGTCAAGAGGTTGTGGCAACTGTCCCTTTCGTAGAAGAGTAGGAAACTTCTAGGGAAGGGGCCAGAGCCTCTGGTTTTCGGTCTTGACTTTGTCAAGTACGTGCCCACTCCTTCATCGTCAGGTTGGGGCAGGCTTAGGCATCATGTGGTTTCCTGGAAATGAGTCACATCCGATTATTTTATCTTCTCTATTATCTGTGATAATTCTGTGAATTATCTGTGATAATTATCTGTGACATTCTCCCATTTCTAAAGTATCTGCAGTTGTCTGTTCTGCCTCCACCTCCGTAGAATAGGAGGAAACGTCTGGGAAGTGGCCAGGGCTTCTGGTTCCCAGTTTTGACTTCGTCAAGGACATGCCCACCCCATTCATTACCAGGTGGGGCAGGCTTCTGCATTACGTGATCGCCTTTGGCATTATGTAATCGACTTTGGCATTACGTGAAAACCTGGGAACGGGTCACGTTCTACACTTACATCCTCTCTATTATCCACAATGGTTATGGTCCCCATTTTTAAAGTCTCCACAGTTGTCTGTTCTACCTCTGCCATGGATTCCTAACCAACCACCGAACCAGGCATTGAAGGGCAAGGACCTAAAACTGCTGTCAAAGAGCTGAATTCGTCTCCCTCTGAAGAACACTCCAGGGTTCTGCAGTCGTATGTGAGTTATACCCAATAAGAATGTATAATAATGAATAAGAATACCCAATTTTCAACCAACGCCGACATAACAAGTTTTTGCTGAAGACTCATTTCAAAATGGAAACACTGACGTCCATTCACGAGTCACTTTAGAAAGAGGAGTTCATGGTGTCAGTATACCTCGAAGATGTTTACTTTCAGGTTTCCCTTCGCCATTCAGTTTTTCATCTATTTGCTTAACTTCCTTTTGGGATGAGCAAAGCTTCACAGGTGTTCACATCAATTCTTTGTCCAGCAGTTTAGGTGAAGGATTGGGTGTCTCACAGTTTGGACACGTGGAAGTTGCTGCAAGACTTTGAGTTCAGTTTATGTCTTTTTCATGATTTGAGTTTTGGGAATGAATGTCGATCTGAAGTCTACTTCAACCAGCAAAGAATTTCTTATTCTTGGGATCCGAATTTGACCTAATAAAATTCCTGATTTTTCCTTTTCCGGAGTAGAAAGTGAAGTTAATCTACTCTTTGGAAAATCTCCTGGAATGCCAGTCGACGTCGGTGAAGGATTTGGCATCCATAATAGGTCAGCTGGATTCGTGTGCTCTGCTAGTTCCTTTGGTTATTGAGGAACCCAACCCATGTACTGGTTTCAGAAGGAGGATGGTACTAGCAGAACTCTTGGGACAACGAGGTAGCCTAGCTACTTCTGGCAACTCTCCCATACAAGTTATACATTGGTAGACCAGGGAAGAAAACCTTCAAGGGGTTGTATCGAATCACCCTTCTCTCGCCCCTCCCCTATTTTCTCCTTTTCACACATCCTTCAATTACAGGGTGGCAACCCCATCTCGAAGAGCGAATGGTGTCAGGTCTGTAGTCAGAGGACGAGTGGCTTCTTAAGCTCAACTCCTTGGAGGCTATGCGATCATACTTGCCGTTTGTTTCTGGTCATCAATCATGGCAAGAAAGGTCATTACTGGATGTCGGACGACACCACCACTGTAGCTTATGTCTATCAGAAGGGGAGGGGAAACTCCTTGATATGGAGTTTTCTGTAGCATTCGACTGATTCTTTCTTCTGCAAGTGACGCTTCTACCCAGACACACAGCAGGGAAGCTGAATTTTCTAGCCGACGAGCTCTCTCGTTTTGGCAAGATCCCAATGACAGAGTGGCGACTGTTTCCAAGATTTGGCAGTTATTTTTTCAGTGGTGGGGACCCCGTTCGTAGATCTGTTTGGAACTCGCTTTAATGCACAGGTTCTGAACTTTGTGTTCCCATTTTTGAATCCAAGGGTGTGGGCCATGGACGGCCTGATCATTGCATGGGACCGAACGTTCACTTACGCTTTTCCTCTGCTCCATTCTACAATCAGTATTGAACAAGATTCGAATATCAGTGGGTGGCTTTCATCCTGATTTTACCACTGTAGATGTGTCACTGGGGTTCGTCGATCTCCTCGACTTGGTGAAGGAAAACCTAATCCCTCTCCCCTATCTCTGGCTCTTCTAACTCAACATCAGGGAAAGACATTTCATCCAAACCCTCAATTCTTCATCTTCACGCATGGAGACTTTGAAGATAAATCGTCGTGAAGCTGGGTTTCCTTCAACGGTGGCATCTTGTTTCCTGCAGCGTCACTAGGTTTCAACCCATTAAAGTGTTTGAGGCTAAATGAACGTAATGGTTCGAATGACGTGGAAACAGTGTCGACCCGTGTTATCCTTCAGAATTATCCGTTTTTGTTTTGCTGGAGGGTGTCTTTCAGGCGAATATCTCGCCAACAGCCATCAAGTGGTATAGTTTGGTTATTAATTCGGTGTTGTCATGTTAGGGAAGTTGTTCGTGGTGAATAGCAAGATAACTGCGAGTCTTATTTGTGCCTTCGAAAATGTCCGTCCTAAAGTCTGATGATTATTCCCGAAATGGAACTTGGCTCTAATGCTTTCAAGTCTTTCCAGGGTGCCATATGAGCCCATGCACACAGTCTCTACGTCGCATTTGACACAGGAAAGTGTTTTTCTTGTCGCACTGGCGACGGCTGCTCACCGGAGCGAGTTGGCAGCTTTCTCTAAGAAGGATGGTTGCATTCTTTTTGTTAAAGATTGGTCAAAGGAGACGTTGATGTTTCTGGCTGATTTTCAAGATAAGAACCAGAAGAGAGAAGATGTTCATCCACTTATTGTCATCAGGGCGTTAGCTCCGATTGTGGGACAGATAACCATTTCAGACAAATAGCGACCTCTACTATCAGATTCCTGTACCTCTAAAACACACTCTCCTTAGTTTTCCATTTTTCTCCTGGTATTATAATAACACGTCGTTTTAAACATCTTAATACAAAAAGAAAGATTGACAACCGTTGCCTAGCAGTATTTAATAAAATAGTAAGAATGCCAATGTGGTATACCAATAAATGAATAAATAAATAAATACCAAAAAAAGTATAGCAATATGGTCAACGAGTGTTAGTCATCAGTATAGAGAATCACAAAACTATGGTTCTTCAGTTTTAAAACAACTTTAAAAACCCGAAAGTCATAGTCAAAATGAACTGTATGGGACTACTGCTCTTCATTACTGTGTTACTACTGAAATGCCGAGGAACAACAGGATCCATTTAACGGAAGCTCATGCCAGCTCAACATCGTTTTTCAAGGAGAATCATTACTACAGTTATGATTTACACTTTTGTGTGAACTTTATTTAGACGTTTTAATGTTGGTTTGGTATTATTACTGACATTCAAACACTGCATAAAGAAGCTACTAACTTGACCTTTGATATATCTGACAGTTTGTGCACTGGGAACAGGTTGTGTTGTGTGTGTTGTATTATTTTTAATAAAACGCATTTCATATCCACTGGATAACGATTTTAGATGTTGGAATCTACAAATTTAGATTTTAGTACTGACGTAGGCTACACCTAAACAATTGCCTTTCCAAATACAGGGTGGTCCACAAAAAACTGACGACCCAACATTTTTTAAGTCCAACTTTTCTAGTTAGCACCCCTCAGAACCAGGATAGAACAGAAATCAAATCTAATGAAACGGGAAGATATTTCTGTCCTCTTCTGCTTTTGAGGGGTGCTAACTAGCAAAGTTGGACTGGGAAAATGTTGGGTCGTCAGTTTTTTGTGGCCCACCCTGTATTAACATCTTATTAACACAAATCCAAGCGTGGTGTGTTGAAAAAAAAAGTTAACCCGCAAGACAATAGTACGACAGTAAGTGTAAAAAAATATAATTTGACTGACATAGTCCGTTTATTGCCTTACTAAAACGTTAGATTCACTTTCAGACAAGTTTATAAGCAAATCCATGAAATAAATGTCAAGTCTCTTGTATTTTGCAGTGTTCGTAGCAGTTTAGAACTAAGGAAATATGACAAATCGTCAATATCAGGCTGGAAAAATTTGAAGAAATCATTTCAGGGATTATTATGATGAAAATATTTGTTGCCTGAAAAGTAGCCTGAAAACCCCTTCATTCTTGTAAACGTAAATCCATGTGGCGAATCAGTTGAAACAAAAACTTGGGTAAAGGCTCACGCCAAATTTTTTTTGACATAGAATATTTGGCTGTTGTGCTTTTGACTACTTCGGTTTCTAGCAACGGTTTACAACATTTAAAATTAATTTTTATTGAAATTGCAGACGTTTGCCCTGTATGCCTGTCGATGAAAACAGTACAGTGAGTGGATGCTTACTTTTCGTAGACAACTCCCTGATAATACTCTTCAACGGTGTATTGGATGATGTATTGAACGATGTATTGAACGATGTGTGTATGTTCATCGATGTATTGAACGATTTCAAGTGCAGAAATAGTGTCATTTCCAAGTTAACCACTTTTTCCATTGACCAGCCGTGAATTACAAGATAAATTTAATGCCGACTTAAAAAAAAACAGCAAATAAATTTAATGAAAAAAAGCACCACTAAATTTAACGTTAAGCGTTGCAAACGAGCAAAATTGAAATTACTGAGCCAGAAAAAAAAGGCGTGAAAAATGCAGCTACAAATCTGCAAATGGATGGAAACAGTTTATGAGGTACAAACCGTAGTTTTAGAACTAGTAACGCACTCACCTCGTAATGGATGACTATTTTAAGTCTACCTAATTTCTGTATCAACAATACTGTCTTCAGTTTTGTTTCCGTATTTTCCGATAAGGTATGAATTAATAAATAATTATTGATCGAACTGTGTACTAAATTTACGTATTAAATTTAAAATAAATTTGTAAATTTATAAATTAAGAATTTTTTTTAAGTTTTGTGAAACTTTTGATCCACATCGATTGTTTAATCGTGATCTGATAAGCGGCTTAAGCGTGCTACCAGGGACAAACGGAGACACTGTGAAAGTCGAGCAGTAGCAAGTTTAGCGAACAGATTTCTAACTAAACTGTACGCCCAAAGGGGTTCAACCAAGAGATAATTATTTGACCTTTACTAAACATTCAGCTCTAATATCTGGCTAAGTGTATTTAACATCGAACGGGGGGAGGGGGAGGATTGAGGTTTAACGTAGAATTGTCTAAGAAATTGCAGACATTGTTTATATGCGGTGAGTGCTTCGAGCTGTACTTATTCCTCGCATTCTCACTGAAAGTTCCGAAACAAGATTGCACGCTAAGTTGTAAAAAAAAATTAACATCATAATGATTCGTTTTAGTCGACAGCAAAGCTGGGAAGACTACAGCAACGACGTTGTTCGTTCGTCCGTCGCCTTTTTTCAACAACAGTCAAGTGAACTTCAAAAAAACACGTCAAATTAAAACATCGTTGCTTCCTTATAGCTAATACGCATTTAACATGCGACATGTCACATTTAACATGGCTGGTCTAATAGTTTAAAGATTAAGCACTGCCACGGTAACGTGAAGTCTTCACATCGTGTTGCATGAATATTCCTACTCTCGAACCAAATTCCCCATTAGCTGGTATAACAAGTGGTGTGAGCAGTACGGTGAACTGGGATAAAAACACTGTAGCCAGCAGCACAAGCGAGTAAAAACAAAACTTTATATTTCGGTATCAATGTGGCAAGCACGCGATACCTTCTTCAGAGTACAGTAAAAAGTAAACTGTTAAAAAACCTTACATTTGTACATTACAGGGTGTGGCAGAAGTGGCATTCAGCTGAACTGCATTGGCAAGTGAGAAGTGTCAAGCAGGGAGTGTTGAATGAGCAATGGGGTACAGAGATGTTAACCCTATCCCAAATCTAGATCTTAGATCTTATCGTAGCCTACATCTATACCTCCTCCGAAAAAAAATGAAAAATTTTGACAGGAGTACAGAAGCGTCGCCCAGTTGGCACAATATGTCTCGCGGAAGGTGGAAAACGGCAATGAAAACCATCAATATGGTGACAATTAGGGCACGTTTACGCAACGACAGTTTTCTCGCTCACTAGCTTTTA